>CAUJRU010002848.1:0-63446 GCA_963277665.1 Viscum album | reverse complement strand
AATATGATATTATTTTAAATACAAAAACATAGGAAATAACCAATACTACTCAAACATTCATCAAAAGAGGAACCATAAACAGATAAATAATCCATTAATACTCCCATACAATACTATAGGTAATCTGAGAAAATAATAACCATGTATCATTGGAAAGTACCCAGAGCATTGCATAGACAAAATAACATCCTCCTATAGAAAAATATGCCAAAGGGGAAAGTGATGGTTTTCTTTTGCTAATCCACAGGGGAAATATGGATCTAGAATTATCCAGAATACCCATCAAGGAAACATTAGTGGGAATTACCCACTAGCCTCTCTAAAATCTTTTCAATTAACTAAAATGATAAATTAACTTTCTTACTATGTTGGTTTAATCAATGATAGTCTATACAGACATGCGAATTATTATGCACATGAGTTGGAACTAATTCATTGTTTTCATTTTTAATTACCGTAAGACCAATTTTTTTTGGAACTACTTGCATCAGAATGACCCATTGGCTATCAGAGATGGGGTAAATGATTCCCGAAACCAATAATTTTGTTACCTCCTTTTTAATAACATCTAGGAGGTTTGGGTTCAGATGATATTGTTTCGGCCTCACTAGTGTAGCCTCATCATTTAACAATATACGATGCATGAAAATTGATGGGATAATACCAAGAATGTTAGCAAGTGTCCATCCCAATGCTTAGTTATACACCCTCAAAAGATCAAGCAGTTTCAATTCATGCTATGGAGGTAGTGAACTAGTAATGACGATAGACTCCTTGTTTTTATTCTCAAGATAGAAAATTTTTAACTCTTGAGGCAATTGTTTAATTTCCAATTTAGGTGGATTTTGGATTGATGGAAGTGAATGTGAAAGTGGGAGGTCAATGATATCATATAAGTTCTCAATAGTAACCTCCTCAGATGAAGAATAAGCTTTTACAAGCTTAGTAGTATCATTGATGGTCATGAGATCCTTAGTGTTTAATAAATCATCAATTAATAAACATGCATGGAATTTTTCTAAACCGGTAAAAAATTATATGAATGATTCATTACCTATAATCTCTATTAAGGATGAAAAATTAGAAAGGGGGTCAAGGGAAAGAAAATAAGTTTTTTCAGGGGAAGGGAGTACATCGATTGAATTAACTAAAAGTGAGGAATGATCTTCTCAAGGGTTCTTCATGGCATCATGGATGTTTAAGTGGACAATGTCAGCACCAAAATCCATAGATAATGTACCATTATGGACATTAATTATGGTTTTGGTGATTTTCAAGAAGGGTCTCTACAATATAATTGGGGAATGTCCATTCATCCTTCCATATTATATTTTTAGAACATAAAAATTTGTAGGAATAATTATGTTTTATCCCTCATAAGAACATTCTCTAACAGGCCAGTGAGGTATTCTGTATTCTGATTTTATAGTCGAACAAAAATTATAGTGGTATTTAATTCCCCAACATAAATTGATGGAAAAATGGAGTGAGGCATCACATTTATAGAAGCACACAAATCAATAATATCATTGGAAAAAATACTTCCCTATGGTACACAAAATAGATAATGTTGCAAGATCATTTCATTTGGTAGGAAGTGATGGATCTATTAATGCTGATACATTCCTCCCCAAGTTCACCTTCTCATCACCTTGAAGTCTTCTATAGTGTGTACACATCTCATTTAAAAAATTGGCATATCATATAATTTTCTTCATGATATCAATCAAGGGGATGTTAACCTACACTTTTTAGAATGTTTCCAAGATTTATTTATCAAGTTTAGTTTCATTTTATTTTCTTGGTTTGATGGACCTTTTGGGAAATGGAAGAGGAATGGTTGGGATAAGTGTCTCATTTAAAAACAAACTCTTTCATTTAGTGGTATTTTTCTTAGGAAAAAGATTTTAATATCTTGGTCCATTTTCAGTGGTTGGTATGGTGGTTTCATCTAGATGGGATGAATCTAATGGAAGATTAATTTGGATTGTAAGTCATGTTATAATATTGAAATTAAAACTTCCCTTATCTCTAGGGTTGACTAGTGGTTGAAAGGGTAGATTACATGACCCATGACTTTGGATTTCCCAATCGAGTTGAAAAGTTGGCCTAATTAGGGTTTTAGGTATTATATGGAAGATTCAGTGGTTTTTTGGAATTGGAGGTTATTTATATCCATTTATTTCATCATATCTTCTAGGCTAGGATCAGATTTTATAGGGGGTTGTTGGAAAGGCCTTTGTAGAGGTTGAGGATTTCTGGGTGGCTGTGGATGACTACTCTACCTAAGTTGGTTCCATGGTTGATGAGGTTGGTTTGAATACCACCTTGCCTATAGGCTTGGTTGTCTTTCCACCCTAGGTTGTGTGGATAATATAGTTCTTATCTAATGGGTTGGTTATAGGGGAATCACAAGAATATTTCCTCACAACTCTCATATGTTTCTCTCAGTTGTGGGTGTTTTTCAGAATAGTGGGTGTCAGAAGAACATATAACGAAATGGATGGGGGGAGTAGATTGGGATTTACCTTGGGAAATATCAAGTTTTCAAAGAAGGTTACTTACGTCTTCAAACTTTTTGTCCACCTTATTCTCAAATTTAGTACTTTTCACCTCATGGAAACCTTGAATGGGTACAATGTACCCTGAACCAAATTGTTGAGTGTTCTGCGCCATGTTCTCAATTAGGGTCATTGTAGTGATTTGGGTTTTATCAATTAGTGCACTAACTGTAGTAGAATCAATAATGTTTTGATCAATATGAGTTAAACATTCTTAAAAATATAGTATTAAAAGTTTATCACTTATTTGGTGGTGTGGGAAACTTAAACAAATCATTTTAAATCTATTCCAGTATTCATGAAGTGTTTTCCCTTATGATTTATTTATTCCAATAATTTCTTTCTGTATAGTTTTAGTTCAAGAGGATGGAAAGTATTTTTAAAGGAAAATGCGTTTCATGTCTACCCAGCCTCTTATTAGAGAATTGACATAATATAACTAGTCTTTTTCAGTGTATTCTAACGAGAAATAGAATTTCCTAATATTTATTTGTTCTTCATCCACATTAGTAGGTTTTAATTTTGAACACAAAAAATGAAATTATTTTAAATGATTATGTGTATCTTCTCCCATGAGTCCATGGAATCATGGTAATAAGTGAATTAAACTAGATTTAAGTTCAAAATTTGGCACCCCTCCTTGTATTTGAATGTATGTAGGATGAATCTCTATATCAAGTGAGGTTAGTTATTTTAGTTTTCATTTATTTTAATCCATATTATGCAAGTTTATTTCTATCTTTATATTTGTTTTAGAAGAATAAGGATCAAAAATAGTTTTGATGTTTTGTGCATCCTCCTTCAATGGATCATTCAACACTTCTTGGTATCGATGACACAAGATCCTCTTCAATTATTTTTCAAAAGTAAGTAGTTCCTCCGATGATGATCATGTCATGAACAAGAACTATAAAATGATGATTTCAGAAATCAACTTAAAAAAATGAAGGACGAAAAAAAGAGAACAAATAATTACAATATACACAATACTTTTATAAAAAATGCACACTAAAAACAAAAGCGCTCCCCAAAAACGGTACCAAAATTTCACCACATTGTCATGGAATGTCATATTTATTATGTTTTTAAAGGTGATTTATAGCATAGGGAATACCCTATATCATTTCTCAAGGGATTTGATAGGTTTAGAGTGTGTATTTTTAATAAAAAGTACTAAAATAGGGGGGTGGGTGGTTTTGAAAATATTTATAAGAAGAAAATTTAATTTAAAGTGTTTAATAGTTTAAAAATGAAGGTGGTGTTTAAATAATTATGAGGTAAGGAGTTAATTTAAAGTTCAATACACAAATTGGATTGTTCATTGTTCTAAAATTTCTCATGGTTTAATGGAATTATTTGGTTGAGGGTTTTCAAGATCTTTATTCCCCTCTTGCCTCTTAAAACGATGCACAAATAACCAACCCTTGACACAAAAATTGTGTTGGAAAGGTTTGGATGTCAAGAATAGAAAAATAACTACCAAATCATAATGGAATATCATGTATTCAAATGTGATAAAGGAAAATTTTATTGTCCAATCAGATCAAACCAAAATTCCCACTTAAAAGATCAACCCAATTAGTGTTGATATAAAAAGTGTTTCACTTGATTAAACCCAAAAAAAAAGAATTCAAAGAAGAATCATGTTAAGATAAAACTTAAATGAAATGTTTCAAACACAAATTACACAAAAACAGTAGCATAATAAGTGATGGAACTCCATCCCAAGTGTGTGTAGCTCCCTCAAAATTACCGTCCACCGTTTAGCTGACTGCTAAGAGGAGGAGGAGGCTCGGGTGGAACTTCACCTTCATCCTTGATGCTTATATGAGGATAGGGGACTCCAGAACTTATATGATTAGGATATGAATCCTATAATACTCCAAAATAGCAGAAAATTTCCTCTTGGTCAAACTTAAAAATGTGGTGCCCAAGGTACCAATTTATAGGCAAAGTGGAAGGTGGTTTTGGGAACACATATTTTGTAAAACCACTTGGACCATGGTTTTTGAAATTAATAAAGTATTATATGTCTTTGGATAAAACTAAAAATTTATTACCCCACCTCTTGAATATCTCGACCGATAATTTGGAATCTTTTTAAGGTCAAAATATCAATAAATGGATGAAACACATGACACCACTTTTGACTTTTTGTAGATTCGGTGGCTTGGACAGATAAGTTCAATTAGGCCATTTAATGGAAGAATTTGGTTTTTTATGTTCAAAATAGTTGTATCCCAATGAATTTTGGATTCAATCACCAAATTTTAGCCCAATTTAATGAACAGATCAACTACAATGTCCGTTTGAGTCCACTGGTGTTCTTGGAATCCTCCACATTTTGGCCCATTTTTCTTCAACTTCATCTTGGGCCCTCTAAATCACCTCCAACTACAATGAAATAATCCAAAAATGTGAAATTACTCTTTTTAATAGTGATTAAAACCAAATTATTAAATCAAACATTAAGTGAAATTTGTTATTAAATTTGTAATTTATGATAAAAAATCAGTTTATACAGTGATGTTAGGGTGAAAATGAATAGTGAATCACTACACAATCAATCATAACCAAGGGTGAGAATAATATCAAAAAAAGATAACCTTATAAATTCTAATTATTGAAAATGGGCATAAAATATTATCATATAAAAAATGGAAGTAATCAAATACATAAAGAATATAAACCAATATGGCCTGATTAATACACTCCTAGGGTTCTAACCATCAGGCCTATCATGAGTGAGTAAACAAGTATGATAGAAATCTAAGAAAATGGAAGATCTTACAGTATTCCCATGGACTAACATGGAATCTCTCATGGTCTTAATACTTAAAGGATCTCATGGTCCCTTGGAAACTATATTGGAAGATCGCATAGTCCTCCCTCTAATGGAACACATGACCACTTAGACAAACCAATATGGAAGCTCACACGATCTTCCCTCTCAAGGATCACATGGTCCCTCGAACAAACACCTCTCTCACACCCTAGTTAACCCATGTGTTACTTCAGGCCAACACATCCACAACCAAGTTCCCATATCAATCAAACTATAACACACATTTTTTCACAAAAAAATCTTTCCCATTTTATCAAAACACTCTTTAAAAGAAAAAATCACTTCTAAAACTACTTTATAAATCCATTTAAATTCAAAAAACTTCTTTGATACATTTTATCAAACATTTAATGGGAATACAAGCCACACCCATTTGGTAAACCCACATAAAACACAAAAATTTCCAAACCATTCCATAAAACACATCAAACATGGAGCATACACCAAGAATAAATCATTTAAATGGAAATTTAAACAAAATTCTAAAGGAAATTATAAATTTAAAGGTATTTCATGGAAAATACCCCAAAATAGATACCTACCTCAGATTCAGTCACATGATCATCACCCTTGATAAAGACCATCCAGAAGTGGTAGAACCGAGGCCCATACAACTAAACCAAAAGAAAAAACCATTTCCCCCATCAAAACCCTAGTTTTGGCCAAAACCCCCTTCTAGGGTTATATATCTATGAGAAATAGGAAGAAAAAGGATTAAGGAGGGGGAACGAATAAGAAAACAAGAGGAAATCAACTTAACTCAAGATGAAGCACCAATATTTCTAAGAGAAAATCACCACCAAGGAGGGGGAACAGCTCGATGACGAGAGGGGAGAAACTGCACACATAGGGGAAGAAAAGAAATCCCCCAAAACCTAAAAACCCATTGGGGGTATTTATTTTAAAAAACCACATTTTAATTAAGCTAGAGAGGGCCACACAATTAAAAAAACCATACGCTAACCATACAGGTGCCACAATCCACCCAAAATATGATGCATAGTTTCCCTTGGGGTATTGCATAGTTTGAAAAATTATGGTCAAACTATGTGAAAATAGACTGTAAAAAACTATAGTACCCTCGCATGGTTAGAAAAATTGTGTGTTAACCATACAACTTGGTTTATGTCACCAAAACTCCTAGTTTTGATCCTCGACACTTGGGAAATCCAAGAACACACCAAGATATAAATAAAAACCAAAATTAAACATACTAGTGACATAATGGGCGTCATAAACTCCCCACCATGCCACTTTCTGCCCCCCAAAAATTCCTCAAGTTGTACTAGAAGAAAATATGTGAGGATATTACTCCCTCGACAAACCTCCCCTCTTCCAAGCCTCATGGCTATCATCAAAAAATTTATATATTGCATGAACCAATGAGATCAACTTACCACATAACACCTTATTCTGACGATCCATGATACAAACAGGATTCTCCACAATTGTGGATGAGGATCTAACTCCAATAATTCCCACTCCAAAACATGAGATGGATCCATATGGTATCTCATTAACTGGGAATCATGAAAGGAATAATAGATTGAGGTTAGTTGTGGTGGAAGCTTCAACTGATAGGCTACCTTCCCAAGATTCTACATAACATGACATGATCATACATAATGCAACACAAGTTTCCCATAATTTCTCAAATGTTGATTCCCCAGCCGAACTAATAATTGAAGAAACAATTGATCACAAATTTGAACCTCCAATGGATGATGAAGATGGTCAAAATATGTATTTTGGTGACTATGATCTATTTATAACTATTTCTAAATCATCCACACTATCACTCTAATATCTTAAATGAGTCTCATCCCAACCAATGAATTCTCACTGACCTCAGCCCAACACAATAGGGATTGGACTAAATGCCTGTATAATACCTAAAACAAGTCCATCCCGATCAAGTTACGATAGACATTTTTATAAGAAAACTTAGATAATGGCAGGTTACTCTCCTATGACCCCCCAAAATCAAGAAAAAATTCTCATAACATATCCTAAAAAGTTTGGATGGTCTTCTTAGACTGGCTATCCATATGCAGGTGATATGCAGTGCTCAATTTCAACTAGTTTCCCAAAGACTCTTAGAGTGCCTTATATAAATGAGATGTTAAATAGGAATCCCATTCAAAAAATATCATTGAAGGATATCTAAGAATCTGAAAAACCTCTCAAAAATACAGGCATCCAAGGCCCTCCAACTTCATCAAATCCCTGATGGGCAGAAAATGGGTTGATCATGTCAAGTGATCGACAATCAACCAAATGTAACATTTCACTTTTTGAGTATGAGGTACTACAATCATAAAATCCATAGATATATTGTATCACTTCTAAAAAGGCATGGGAAGAAGATAAAATAACTTTTTAGGAATTTGATGCTCTATTTTGATCCTTTGGAAGGTCAAGTATTTGGAAACAAAGTTCGCTACCGCTCGTCTCATCTCAAGTCCCCAGTACCACCCCTCAAGGTATAAAACATCTTGGTTTTCCCAAGTTAAATGAAAAATATGGAATTATTCACATTCTATATCACTTGTTTCCTCAAGATTAAAGTAATAACTAACCACTTTTGGAAAATAAGAGAACCATTGGGAGATCGAGCCCAATCACCCATGGTCTCCCCACCATTTAAGGCACTGCTAACTTGCTGGCACTCAGGGTTGGATACCTATTCAATCCTCACCCAATTGATGAGAGAGGGTGTAATATACATAGAATATAATAATACCTACCCTCCATCCTCCTATAAATCCATTTTCAGATCATAAGACAAGTTTATTAGACCTTACTCATTTGCTGATTCCTGAACTACCTATACAAGAAACTTCCTTTTCAACATGTTGATGACCACATTACCCTTCCTTGTCATATATGCGATCTGAAAATAAAAATTTGTAAGTTACTCCACCAATCATCTATTTATTAGTTTCAAGTCATTATGGGTGAAAGTATACTTCAACCTTATGCGGTCTAAATACACTAAATAGGTAATGTCTCCACATCTTCAAAGAATACATCACTACTACCAATTCTAGGTCATGGGTGGGATAATTCCGCTCATGTGGGTGTAGCTACTGTGAGACATAGGCCACCACATGGTCATTCTACATTAGAAAACCTCCCAAACACACACTGAATTCATCAAAATATACAACATATGACCTCTAAGTCTCCATAAGGAAAAAAAATATGTGGATGTCAGGTGGATGTACAACTGATCAAAAGAACTCTGGTACTTATCATCTCACTCAAACCTCTCCCCTTTCCTAGTCAAATATATCAAGAGATAAGATATCCTAGATATGTCTTGAAAAAAAAATCTATAATACCTAACCAATCCCATAAAACTATGGATCTTAAAAACATTTTTTGGATTCTCCCAATACATGACTACTCAAAATTACTTTGGATACACTGAAACGCCAACCTCAAAAATCATGTTTCCCAAACAATTTCACTTCCAGGATCTAAAATTAGAACTTGGAAAATTTTCATATAGATAGTTCTCTCTAAAAATTTATTTTCTTTTATTTCAAGAATAATCACTTTTATATGGTTAAGTGTGAACCATTAGAACCATGCAGGGGTAAACCAAATACAACACAAAACCCAATTAAAAATTAAAAATTAAAAATTCCTTTATGAACATCACACCAAAACAAAATTCAAATCTTGAAAACTCTATCACTAGACCACCTTTAGTTTCACTCCTAGAATATCATTTAAGATCACCACAACTAGAAACACCAACCATCATCAAGAAGAATCACTATCAAAGAATATCAGTAACTCCACCATGAACTAGATGTGGTCCAAGAACCATTGAGAAAACCTAAATATAAATAACCAGATCCAAAATATCAAAATAAAAATTCATCATATAGGAATAAACACTCCTAAAAGGAAAATTGAACCAACTGAGATAAAAAAATCCAAATAATACCTCACCAAAATAACTCCCACTGCCACAATCCCAAACCACACTAAAGAAACCAATGCACCCAATCGAGATGGAGTCATGCATGTTAGACCAGGATAACAGAGCAGGGGTGGAAGTTAGGGGGAATGATCCACTCAAGATATACAAAACTTCATCACTAAACATTACTGTTGTCATTGAGGATGAAAAAAAAATCCACCAAACTTGAAATTCCATTGAGAGAAACCCAACACATCATCAGACTTCACAGAACTCTAAGTGCAAAAAAAGAAACACTCTGAGAATCATTCACTATGAACCTCCTTAACTAGACCAAATCCAACGCCAAACACACCACCTCTAAAAGAATAATCAAAATATAACTACATTCCAAACTAAAAAAATTGGAATCTCTACCAAGTAGAAGACTAGGAAACTAGAGATGCACTGTTGATACATACCCTTGACATCGAACACATCCACTAACACCATCCCAAAACTACCAAAAACACATTATACCAGACCAAAATGGTGTCCAATAAAATGGGATAGAATGAAAGAGTAGAGGTGAGCGAATGAAACAATAAGAAAATCCACTGATCCTCGATTCCAACATAATCCCAAACCATGAGAGTGCTTTTGGGTCAAACCAAATTGGAGTTTGGCATGGAGGTATAAGAAATAAGAGCATGAAATCAATATTCTGGGAACAAAAAATGGTAGAGAACATTTAAGAAACACATAAGAACAATAAAAAGGAAATCTGAAAGCAAAGAGATGAAAAAACCCTAAATGAAAAGGAAGTCCTTCAGAAGAGAAGGTCAAAATGGGGATCCAACAACTTTGGAGGCTAGATAAAGGAGAATTAGGGGGAAGGAAAAGGGATTCTATGTGAAGTGAGGAATAAGGAGAGAGATGGGAGAAAAATAGAAAACAATAGAGGGATAGGGCTCCTCTGAGGAAGGAGAAGAAAAATCTCGAGAGACTAGGAGAGAAGAGGGAGAAACAAAGGACTGAGGGAGGAGAGAAACCCACCGATAAGGGGGTAGAAAAGAAAAATAAAAAAAATGAGAGGTAATTCCATCACTATTATAAAATACCACTAGAAACACTAGATGGTTGATGGGTATAGTAATATAGAGAGAGATCTACGATCTGGGGGATTACGGGGCCATCCCAACTCCATTACATATCTTTTTCACTGATCACAAGAAGGAATAAAAATCTATAGATAGTTCTATCTCAAAACACCCAAAAATATCTTTATATGGATGGCGTGATCCACTTTGATCTTGGAATACACCAAGATGTAGTCTAAAAACATAACTATAAAAGGAGTCTAAAAAGAAATGGAATATCTAGTTCATTAGCACTATAAATACCACATGAGAATTAGTAATCCCAAAAGTCATAACCAAATACCCCAAATTTCAATACCAGATTTGAAATGAGGTCTTTGGAATATACTCTTCTCAAATCCTTAGATGGTGGTACCCTAATATCAAATAAATGGTTGAAAACTAACAAGGTACCTTGAGATGATAAAACATATCATCAATTCTGGGAAACATATATTTATTAATTACTATCACCTTGTTAATCTTACGATAGTTTATTCAAAGTTAGATAATACCACCCAAATGCTTTGAAATAAGAATTGGAGAAGACCATTGTGACACAATAGGATGAATAGATCCCTTTCCCTCAAGATAATTTAGCTGAACTTTTAGCTCCTTCAAATTGTCTAGAGACATCCATTATGATTTAAAGGAGACCAGGCATGTCCTGAGGAGAAGATCGATAGTAAAATAAACCTATCAATGGGGTGAAAATCCAAAAAAAATCATCCAGAAACATATATGGGTACCTTTCCATGACCACAAGAATTTCACATATTATACCCTACTCAACAACCTCAAGAAGCATTCTAGAAAACTGGTATGAGATCAAACCCAACTATAAAGAAACCAATCCCAACCTCCTTAAATGCAAATCCCATTCACCCTGAAAGACATGAGTGATCCCATTATGAGTTATGAATAGGACCCTATGGTGATAACAATAAAAAATTTCCTTGTATATGATCAACCGATCCATGAGGATAATAAGGTTGAATAAATCTAGGTCTAATATAAGTAATTCCTATATGAATTCTACACCAGCTAACAAAACATGACACCCATGTCACTTGAAAACTTTCTCCTTCTTCCTACCTAATGGGGTTATAAAATTCATAACCAATGAAATAAAATCAACTCAAATACCCAAATAATCAATTAGTTTAAGTGAAATGAAATAATGGGATGCACCAGTTACAAATAAAACTAATGCCATAGAAGAAGCGATAAACATCATACCTCCAATAGTGTCCGACCCGAAATCTGAGCCATATGGCATAACCTATACTACATAGAGATTCCCTATATCATACCTACCATACGACTTATTACCCTTGTGATAATATACCTTACAATAAGGGTGAAATCCTCCACCCTTGGAAGCCTCTGACTACACTCAAGAACCCTTTGAAAAGGTGGAGCCTATATTCTCCCCATGAAGCCAACTGACATAATCATGAAATATTCCTTGATTACCCACAAAAATTGAACATCCTCAGTGTTTCTAGGTAATTATAATTGGTGTTTCTTGTCTTACCACACTGATAATAGGAAACTTGTCTATTCCCTATAAGGTCCACATAATTTGATCCTGTAGACTACTGGAAACTCTTTCTGCTACCCCCACGAGACTCATCCTGCTTCTACTTCTATCTTGATGATAAAATTTGGATATCACCCACTGAAGAAAAACCAATGACACCTATCTTACCATTAAAATTTACCTCCCCTATAGATTCCTTATCAACCACCTCTTAATATGTCATTAGACACCTAATAATAAGCTTATATATAATCTCTAGCCTCAAGACTGTAACGACCCAAACATTCATTAATGGAAATCCCAATTGATCTAATCAAATGTCTCTTTATGTAAAATGTTTATATAAAATGTCAACTTCTTTGGTTTTATGTTAGGAATTGTGACCTTTGGTAATATAGACACTGAACAGTGATCACATGATTAGTATAAATATAGGGTTTTAACAAATCCAATTTACTCAGACAAAGGAAGCGATGTCCTCATCCAGTAGACTGCCCCATACGAAGCCCATTTGTCAGAGATCATAAAGGAGGTTGTGTCTTTGGGATTTTCGGTAGAGACCCGAAGCCTAACATACATTGAAATTACATTACATTTGCGGAATACTTAGTACACAACAAAAACACACACACATGGATCGTAATAGTTTAGTGTCTTTGGAAACTCGGAATATAATCTTCTAATCCTGGTTAAAGATATTCAACATCTCCCATAAAGATCTTCTTTTTTTTATACCTAAAACCTTTCTTTATATCCTGGGGAAAAGAAAAAATAAAAGGGTGAGCTCAAATTCTCATCAAGGGCAAATAAAGGAAATAAAAATCATATCATATCCTTTTGAAAATCATAACCTGCAAAAGAGATCATAATATCTTAACATGGAATAAATCATAGAAGTGATAATGAGATCCCCATAATCATAACATAAAACTTGAAACTTTGTGGCATGCACACATAATCATGGAAAATCATTTCTTGTTAGTCATGACTCATTACCAAGACTATCTTAGCGGACAAAGTCCATTTCTGAACTGAGTTCACTCCTCATTTCAGTCCTATATCACTGAACCGAAATAACCTTCCGTTCCAGTCATGTCTATCTCATGAGATATAAATCTTTACCCAATTAATTGGAGGGAGATATAGGTCCCACCCATCTTATAATGAATCCTTTCTTATGTGGTCCACATAATCATAAATCATACATCATCGCATAACACATGTAACAAAAATGGGATTCTTGAAACATCATGACATCATAAAACAAATCATATAAGGTAAATGACTTCATAAAAATAATTCCCTCAAAACATAATCAAATCAATGTAATAATAGGGATAAAAATAGAACCCTATATTATCTTAGATGGAAAATAATTTTGATAAAACATTTGAACTCCATTCTTGAGGAAAATATCCTTTCTACTTCAAAAACACTTTTCTTTTCTTAACATGTCATACAATTATAAACTAAAAGAATTTGATTAAAAATAAACTTGAAAACTTATAAAGGAAGATTCTTGGAAATAATGTTTTAAAAATCCATTCTTTCTGTATAAGTTAAAAAAAATATTATTCTCGTACTTTTGTCGGAAAAGTCAAAAAAGTACATCGTACGAAAAACGACAAAAGATTACTTTCATATCTTTTACTAAAAACTAACCAAAGGGTAAAATAGGTTTTAAAAAATTGTAGGTGGATGGAAATAATATTACATATCGAGGGAACGTGGATGTGGATGATAAAATACACCCCAATAAATACCAAAGTAAAAACAATCTCGGATAAAAATGAGATTGTGATATTTTCCCTTACCTTAGGACCGATATGCTTTGTACATATCTGAACCTCCTATATAATGATTTAAATAATGTCATTAACTTATTACATAATCATATTAATTGTTATGATATCATATATGGTTCACTTATGACTTTATATTACCCGTTCTTTTGTAAATTCCATGTTAAAGAAGCGTTTTGGGTAAAATCGATTCATTTGTCGTGGGTGTTTGGACTTGTTGTTCTTGACATTATTATTACTTATATCATGATTTACTTCCAGAATATAAAACATGATTTATATATCATATATATTCAGTATATATATATATATAATAGATAGATAAATGAAATGAAACACACCGTTCATGGAGACGGTAGTCCGTACGTACGCATGAATGCTGTTTTCATTTCCTTATTGAGTTGAACGGAATTAAGTAGATGAAATTCATATATATACACATAAATCCAGTATCATTATTATGTAATATATTTCATGATTACTTATTATATATACTTTATAATTATTCATGAATGGTTTAAAGTGGAGAATGAATCTCATCGCGTCGTGGAGACGGTATTCCGTACGTACGCACAAGCGATGATATCGTTCTCATGATCGTGAACTTGTGTTGAAGTGTATGTATACTATTCCAGTATCAATATCACTTTATAATAATCATATATAGTTACTCATTACACCATTATACCCATCCAATTAAGGTGGTGGCAGAAAATAGATTACACCACGGCGTGGAGACGGTATTCCGTATGTACGCACGCGCGGTGATTTCGTTTTCCATAGGATGGATAGATGGTGAAATAGGATTGTTTCATACTTATAATAAAATATACATATATTAGTGATACTAATATTATTACTTCATAATGAAACAACCTAAGAAGAAGAAGTGGAAGAAGAAATAAAGGTGAAAGAATTGGTAACGGAAATTACCTCTTCTTTGAAGCGCCTCTTTGAGACCTCCACTTAGGGAACTAAAATTGGTCTTTGAGGAAAACCAGAACCTCTAGGATGTTACTAGGGAAGTGGAGAAGATATTTTGGCAGGGTTTGGCCGAGCTTGAAGGCTCAAAGTTGTGTGAGGAAGAGAGGGAGGAGGTGTCCTTTTATAAGGGAGGAGAGGGGCATCTTAGGAAAATCTCAAAATATTATTTTATATTAAGGTCAAATTCGGTTTCTAATGGTTCCAAATGGTCTTATTTCTAAGATAAAGTGGGGATGGGTCGAAAGACTCTCATCCAATAGGATTTAGACAAGTTTAGGTTATTATTTTAACCTTATCAATTAGATTTAACTCTAAGTTAAATAATTTAACTTTTACCGTGTCTTTTTGTTTTCTTACACTATATGGTTAATAAACTTACTATAACATGCAAAACGAACCCCAATTTGTTTATTATTAATATATATATCCTTATCTAAGTCATTTTTCCGAACCTTATATTTTTAGGTATAAAATAACAATTAATAATATAATATTTTATTTAAAAACTATTTTGTGTCAATTTTGACACTATTTGATATATGATTTTTTTGAAAGTCATAACAGAATTATATGTTCGAAACAAGTTGATTAAATCATCAATAATATATCACAGTAACCTAGAAAATTAGTGGAATTCATAAAAAGTCTCAAATTACATTTATTTGGGCATTTATAACATCAATTATGTTAATATTTTCTTAAAAAGGTAATTACTGCATCATTGTTGTGTCATAAATAAATTAAATTATTTAAAGTCTAAAAATTACAAATAAAATAACATTATGTATTAAATCTTCTTAGCTTTCTAATGAATATTTATAGTCGAATTTATCTTATGTATAACCCTATATTAAAAATGTTTTAGTAAATAAACATTGATTTTAACTCTTTTAACTCTTCTTTGAATTAAATAATAATAAATGTCCTAATCTAATCCAAGTGGGCCTAAATGATAATATTTTACACTTAATGTTGTTTTTGGTCGAGATACACTTGTCCAATAGAATTAGGACATGTGTTAGGGTAATATTAATATCATTTTTACCCTTAATTACCCTATTTAAAGTAAAAAGTTACTATTCACCAAAAATTATTTTCATCTCATTGAACCACATTTTACTTACTGACATCAACCGTGTCTCTCGGATTTTTGAAATTCCATTCACAGAAGCGGTAAAATTAAGTTTTATGAAAAATTCAGTTTTTTTAACTACCACTTAGTAGTTTCACTATTCATCAAAAATTGATGTTTTTCAGAACAATGCCAAAATTTCATCCTAAGCTATATTTCATATTCCGAATTCAAAAATGAAGTCTATTTTACCAAATTCATAACATAGAAGTTTCATTAATTAATTTTATAATTAAATCCCGTTGTTAAAACAAATAGCGTGTTTTTAAGAAACAATATCTATCAAAAGATTGACACTTGTTTATGTCTGGTTTAAATGTGAAATTACATCCAATGACCAAAATTGTATTAAATTGTAAAAATATATTCTAAATATACTTTAAAACCACTCAAATTAATAATTTATCACTATTAATTATTTCGATTGAAAAAGTTGTTTTTAACTAAAATTTAGTAATTTTCACTATTCATCAAAATATGAAAGTTATCTGAAAAGTACCAAAATTTCACCTTATGCTAAATTCGATACTAATAATCCAAAAATGAAGTCCATTTTGAGAGCTAAAATTTCTAAAATTTTAAAAGGTGGTTATTACTATTCATAACGGCTAGTTATAATAATATTTTAATAGCATATCGTTGTTTAGTGAAACTCGGTATTGCGTACTACACACGCTATCGAGAAAGGTCGCGATTGCGTGTAATGCAAGGCAAGTCAAGGATGTGTGTTGTGCAAGCTACTTTTGGTGTAGCGTACAACACAAGACATTAATAAAATTAAAAAGAATATTTTTCATAAAATCTCAGGCTGTTACATTTTACCCCCCTTAAAATGAATTTCGCCCTCGAAATTCGTCGGGGTTATAAATGGTTTACTACTTGAAAGTTTCTTTAATAGAAACCCACATCGTAAAAAGGAATACCAAAACCAATCTTTAAAAAAAAAGTATGAAACGTAACGGTTACCCAAATAAACTAATCACTGGGTTTCCACATAGGTGAAAATATGGATATGGAAGAAAAATCTAACCATCATGTTCTGATGGAGAGTGGTAGAGAACATGGCTATGGAAAAGCCAACAATCACAAATCCATAAATTTGTGACGATCTAAGGTACCATCTGATTAATCAGATATAAGAGCACTAGGACAACATTTTTGGTTTTCAAGATCGTTTCCCTAAAGTTGATGAATTTGAATTAGAATAAATACTTACTTTATTTTGGTACAATCTCACTGTTGTTCGTGCCTTGAACAATTTCTACTTCATCTCTTAAATAAATGAAGTTGAATTTGTTATTCGTGAAGTGTTAGCAGATCATGTGATAGAATGACGGGTCATTCCATCTGTCTCAAAAAAAAAATGTTAGCAAAAGTTATTAAATATACATAAGTCATTCTATAGTGAGATTAATCATATATGGTTCCTAAAATGGACTTATACTTCATATATCATACTGCTTAATATAATAAAACTAGTTTCTACTAAACAGGGACTTCCTGTAGGCCAGTGGTAGGCGATAAAGGCCAGTCGCACTTCGGTTGTGGGTTCGATTTCCATAGCCTTGTCCGACGCGATGGGCTGTCGCCCGTCCTACAGGTTTTCCTTTTTCTAAAACTATATTACTATAACATCCCATCAATAATATCTAAAAAACTTCTATCCTTAAACAATACTAACTTATATCCAACATAATCCATTCCAATCTTTAGGCTTATCCATAATACTGCAGTCCACTCTCATAACATAGTGAAAACGATTACCAGAGATTTAACACCATCGTCGATCATAAGATATGTTTTGTTAGTCACATTCTAAACATTCAAAGTCCTTAATCATGTATTCTCTTGAATACCTTAGTGAAAACATGAATGTAGTTAAAAGTTAACACCTTCCACATACCAAAATCTTCAAAATTCTATATACCCAAACCATGATATCACTTAGTCCTTATATCAATCATGAGCTCATGAATACTTTCAAACATTTCATTTTCTCCTTATCCCTTCATTATGCGCATATCATCTACTTTCCAAAAATATCTCAATCACTTTGAATACCACATTAGACCAACACATAAATATTCCAATACTTTATGATACAACATTATTTTGGAATCCCATTACATAAACACTTGATCAATCCACCACATCGTTGTCATATTCAACATCGCCAATAGTGATCGCATGTGACTTCCCTTTGTCCTTTGCCTTAAGTGGTTGCTCATGTTGATCATCACTAACCCTTGGATTAGGGCATTTATTAGCATAATGCCCCATTTCCTTGCACTTGAAACATTGAAGTGTTGGTGGTGCGTTCTCTGCAGTGTTTGCTTTATTCACATCATTAGAAACCCTTTTTCCATTACTTAGACACTCAGCTGCTCGATGACCTTCTTTTCCACACTTAAAACATTTTCTAGTTCCTTTAATACAATCTCCACCATGATTCTTTCCACACTTTGTGCATAAGGAAACATTCATCTTCTTTTCACCATTATTCTGAGATTTCTCCCTGAACTCCATCTTTCGTTTCTTGTCAAAACTATGAGATGGATAAGTAACACCAACTTTCATTTCTACCTTGATAGCACAACGCATAATTTCTTCATAGCTACTGAAGTCTCTTATAGCTAATGCCCTTCGAAGATTTGGTTTTAAGCCGCTGAAGAATCGATCAACTTTACTTTCAGGTTGGATGATAAATCCAGATGCATACCTTGCAAGCCTTGTAAAATTCGCTTCGTATATACCAACAGATTCATCATCCTTTTGCTTTAGTTCAAGAAACTCCTTCTCCATCTTTGTTCGATGAATACGAGGGAAGTACTTACTGAAAAACAAGTTCTTGAACTCGTCCCATTCCATGGACTCAATTTCATCTCTTTGCCTCGTATTCTTGATAAGATTCCACCATTGATCAGCTTCACCTTCCAAACGATATACTGCTAAGATGAATTTATCATGTTCAGAACATTGAAGAACTGAAAATATATTTTTAGTGGTACTGATCCATTGTTCAGCAACAAGTGGATCAGAAGACCCACTGAAAGAAGGTGGACGTTGCCTCATGAAGGACTCAATAGAATATTGTTCCCTTCTCTGCTCATTTGGAAGTCCAGAATGATTCATAGCTTGTGTAAGTATACCAATAATATTTTGCACTCCATCTCCCATAACATTTGTTTGTTCAGGAGGACAATCATTGCATTGTCCATTGCAATGATCAACACGGTTCCTTCGGGTTCCAGCGATCGTCTAAAACCCAAAAAGAATAGTGTGAGAGGCAAAAATCATTCTAGGGAAAACAACATAATAAAGGGGGAGTACCCTTAATATTTAACATCTTAGGTTAAATTCTAAGATCGTTAGATCAATTCTATGACTATAACCTATACGTATACTTAACCTTAGAGACATCCCTAGACATACCTTAGAAATATCTCTAGGGATCTCACTAACGTTTTCGCATCCTAGTTTCCAAAGGTTGACTAAACCTTTCCTCTGATACCAACTGTAGAGACCCGAAGCCTAATGTACATTGACATTACACTACATTTGTGGAATACTTATTACATAACAAAAACACACACACAAGGATCGTAATAGTTTAGTGTCTTTGGAAACTCGGAATATAATCTTCTAATCCTGGTGAAAGATCTTCAACATCTCCCATAAAGATCTTCTTTTTTTTATACCTAAAACCTTTCTTTATATCCTGGGGAAAAGAAAACATAAAAGGGTGAGCTCAAATGCTCAGCATTGGCAAATAAAGGAAATAAAAATCATATCATATCTTTTTGAAAATCATAACCTGCAAAAGAGATCATAATATCTTAACATGGAATAAATCATATAAGTGATAATGAGATCCCCATAATCATAACATAAAACTTGAAACTTTGTGGCATGCACACATAATCATGGAAAATCATTTCTTGTTAGTCATGACTCATTGCCAAGACTATCTTAGCGGACAAAGTCCATTTCTGAACCGAGTTCACTCCTGGTTTCAGTCCTGTATCACTGAACCGAAATAACCTTCCATTCCAGTCATGTATATCTCATGAGATATAAATCTTTACCCAATTCATTGGAGGGAGATATAGGTCCCACCCATCTTATAATGAATCCTTTCTTATGTGTGCCACAGAATCATAAATCATACATCATCGCATAACACATGTAACAAAAATGGGATTCTTGAAACATCATGAAATCATAAAACAAATCATATAAGGTAAATGACTTCATAAAAATAATTCCCTCAAAACATAATCAAATCAATGTAATAATAGGGATAAAAACAGAACCCTATATTATCTTAGATGGAAAATAATTTTGATAAAACATTTGAACTCCATTCTTGAGGAAAATATCCTTTGTACTTCAAAAACACTTTTCTTTTCTTAACATGTCATACAATTATAAACTAAAAGAAGTTGATTAAAAATAAACTTGAAAACTTATAAAGGAAGATTATTGGAAATAATTTTTTAAAAATCCATTCTTTCCGTATAAGTTAAAAAAACATTCTTCTCGTACTTTTTTCGGAAAAGTCAAAAAAGTACCTCGTACGAAAAACGACAAAAGATTCCTTTCATATCTTTTACTAAAAACTAAACAAAGGGTAAAATAGGTTTTAAACAATTGTAGGTGGATGGAAATAATATTACATATTTAGGGAACATGTATTTGGATGATAAAATACACCCCAGTAAATGCCAAAGTAAAAACAATCTCGGATAAAAATGAGATTGTGATATTTTCCCTTACCTTAGGTCCAATATGCTTTGTACGTATCCGAACCTCCTGTATAATGATTTAAATAATGTCATTAACTTATTATAGAATCATATTAATTGTTATGATATCATATATGGTTCACTTATGACTTTATATTACCCATTCTTTTGTAAATTCCATGTTAAAGAAGCATTTTGGGTAAAATCGATTCATTTGTCGTAGGTGTTTGGACTTGTTGTTCTTGACATTATTATTACTTATATCATAATTTAATTACTTCTAGAATATAAAACATAATTTATATATCATATATATTCAGTATATATATATATATAATAGATAGATAAATGAAATGAAACACACCGTTCATGGAGACGGTAGTCCGTACGTACGCATGAACGCTGTTTTCATTTCCTTATTGAGTTGAACGGAATTAAGTAGATGACATTCATATATATACACATAAATCCAGTATCATTATTATGTCATATATTTCATTATTACTTATTATATATACTTTATAATCATTCATGAATGGTTTAAAGTGGAGAATGAATCTCATCGCGTCGTGGAGACGGTATTCCGTACGTACGCACAAGCGATGATATCGTTCTCATGATCGTGAACTTGTGTTGAAGTGTATGTATACTATTCCAGTATCAATATCACTTTATAATAATCATATATAGTTACTCATTACACCATTATACCCATCCAATTAAGGTGGTGGCGGAAAATAGATTACACCACGGCGTGGAGACGGTATTCCGTACGTACGCACGCGCGGTGATTTCGTTTTCCGTAGGATGGATAGATGGTGAAATAGGATTGTTTAATACTTATAATAACATATCAGTATATGAGTGATACTGATGTTATTACTTCATAATGAAACAACCTAAGAAGAATAAGTGGAAGAAGAAATAAAGGTGAAAGAATTGGTAACGGAAATTACCTCTTCTTTGAAGCGCCTCTTTGAGACCTCCACTTAGGGCACTAAAATTGGTCTTTGAGGAAGACCAGAACCTCTAGGATGTTTCTAGGGAAGTGGAGAAGAGATTTTTTCAGGGTTTGGCCGAGCTTGAAGGCTCAAAGTTGTGTGAGGAAGAGAGGGAGGAGGTGTCCTTTTATAAGGGAGGAGAGGGGCATCTTAGGAAAATCTCAAAATATTATTTTATATTAAGGTCAAATTCGGTTTATAATGGTTCCAAATGGTCTTATTTCTAAGATAAAGTGGGGATGGGTCTAAATACTCTCATCCAATAGGATTTAGACAAGTTTAGGTTATTATTTTAACCTTATCAATTAGATTTAACTCTAAGTTAAATAATTTAACTTTTACCGTGTCTTTTTGTTTTCTTACACTATATGGTTAATAAACTTACTATAACATGCCAAAAGAACCCCAAGTTGTTTATTATTAATATATATATCCATATCTAAGTCATTTGGCCTAACCTTAGATTTTTAGGTATAAAATAACAATTAATAATATAATATTTTATTTAAAAACTATTTTGTGTCAATTTTGACACTATTTGATATATGATTTTTGTGAAAGTCATAACAGAATTATATGTTCTAAAAAAGTTGATTACATCAACACTAATATATCATAGTAACCTAGAAAATTAGTGGAATTCATAAAAAGTCTCAAATTACATTTATTTGGGCATTTATAACATCAATTATTTTAATATTTTCTTAAAAAGGTAATTACTGCATCATTGTTGTGTCATAAATAAATTAAATTATTTAAAGTCTAAAAATTACAAATAAATTACCATTATGTAGGAAATCTTCTTAGATTTCTAATGAATATTTATAGTCGAATTTATCTTATATATAACCCTATATTAAAAATGTTTTAGTAAATAAACATTGATTTTAACTCTTTTAACTCTTCTTTGAATTAAATAATAATAAATGTCCTAATCTAATCCAAGTGGGCCTAAATGATAATAGTTTACACTTAAGGTTGTTTTTTGTCGAGATACACTTGTCCAATAGAATTAGGACATGTGTTAGGGTAATATTAATATCATTTTTACCCTTAATTACCCTATTTACTTTTAACCGTGGTAAATAAAAGTAAAAAGTTACTATTCATCAAAAATTATTTTCATCTCATTGAACCACATTTTACTTACTGACATCAACCGTGTCTCTCGGATTTTTGAAATTCCATTCACAGAAGTGGTAAAATTAAGTTTTATGAAAAATTCAGTTTTTTTAACTACCACTTAGTAGTTTCACTATTCATCAAAAATTGATGTTTTTCAGAACAATGCCAAAATTTCATCCTAAGCTATATTTCATATTCCGAATTCAAAAATGAAGTCTATTTTACCAAATTCATAACATAGAAGTTGAATTAATTAATTTTATAATTAAATCCCGCTGTTAAAACAAATAGCGTGTTTTTAAGAAACAATATCTATCAAAAGATTGACACTTGTTTATGTCTGGTTTAAATGTGAAATTACATCCAATGACCAAAATTGTATTAAATTGTAAAAATATATTCTAAATATACTTTTAAACCACTCAAATTAATAATTTATCACTATTAATTATTTCGATTGAAAAAGTTGTTTTTAACTAAAATTTAGTAATTTTCACTATTCATCAAAATATGAAAGTTATCTGAAAAGTACCAAAATTTCACCTTAGGCTAAATTCGATACTACGAATCCAAAAATGAAGTCCATTTTGAGAGCTAAAATTTATAAAATTTTAAAAGGTGGTTATTACTATTCATAACGGCTAGTTATAATAATATTTTAATAACATATCGTTGTTTAGTGAAACTCGGTATTGCGTACTACACACGCTATCGAGGAAGGTCGCGATTGCGTGTAATGAAAGGCAAGTCAAGGATGTGTGTTGTGAAAGCTCCTTTTGGTGTAGCGTACAACACAAGACATTAATAAAATTAAAAAGAATATTTTTCATAAAATCTCGAGCTGTTACATTTTCTATTGACCAAGCCCAAGCTGATCTTGAATATGTTAAGCTCGAGTGGGACTGCCTACGAGAGAAGTGGAAGTTGATAGAGATTACTACCTGAGCAATGTTATCCGAGCCACCCCAAGAGTCTGTCACCATTGCACACCTTACTCTTCAGTCTTATGCAGGTGTTATAAGGGATTATGTAATAATACCTTATCACTTTGGTTATGTACATTATTTTTTGTATATAATAATGTATATACTTTCATTTTATTATTGTTACCTTGTAAATAGTTTTTAAAGCACAAATAATATTTTTAGTTAATGTTCAACTAAGAAATCTATTTTGATGAATTAATGGATTTTGAATTAAATAATATTTTAATAAAATATTATTATTATTAAATTAATTTTTATTAAATATAAATTATCTTATAATTTTATGAATGCATTTGTAATTTTTATTAAGGTTTGAAGTCCATTTTTGTCAAAACTAATGAATTTTTGATAAATGTCAGTTTTTATTTTAATAGTAAAAATTAACATATTTAGAAAATTATTTAGATAAAATGAATATTATTTCTGGAATCAGGACATCAAAATTATCCAATGGTGAATTTTTCATAATTTTCCGAGACAGTCAAAATTTTGGGTAAAAATTAAATGTCGTTTAAATATATAATGTGTTTTATAACATCATAATTGCCAAATAGTGATGTAATAAAATACTATAAACTGTATGTTCGGCCAATAAATGATTTACCATTAAAATAATGTGATTTTTGGTTTGTTTTATTATTTTACAAAGTTTTAGTGGACCCTTCAAGACTTATTAAACATTTTGTCTTTTTAAATTATTTTCCTTGGGAGTGTGACTCACCTCCACATAAGAAAACCCATTATTTTAAGAAGTTTTGACATTGACCTTATAAAATATTGTTTTCCACTCCCCTTTAGAAAAACAACCATGGGCAAAAACCAAGGGATGGTTTGTGGTTTTGATTATTTTAATGCGAGGTGTCCTAAACCTAAATAATAAACAATTCCCTCTCGTTTCCTATATAAACCCACACAAGCTCCCACTTCCTCCTCACTCAAAGCCTTTGGAGTTCATCCAGAATCTGAACTCCTCTCTCTATAATCCTCCCAAGGTGGCCCAATCTCTCAAGAATCCTCTCTCAAGCCTCTCCCATGCCTTTGGGATCACACTTCCAAGTAAGGGTTTTTTTCTTCCTTTCTCATTTTGTCCAATATTCTTTAAATTGTTATGACCTTTTAATTTCAATTATAAATGTTGGGGTATGGTTTCTAACCTCACTGACACTTCCCTATTTATGTTTAAATTTTGGGAGACCCCTTTCTCTCTCATTAAATTCATCCAATGTACACCAATTACTATGCTGAAATTCCGAAAGAAATTTCTCTCTCCCAATTTACATTCAAGAAATTCTTTTGTATCATGAATCTAAATTCCATTACATTTGTTGGGAAATGTATCTATATGAACCCATTACTGTCCATGTCATGTAAATATGATGAGACACCCCTTTCTCTCTCATCAACCATTTTTATGAGTTCTTATATCATGCCGTTATGCTGCCGAAATTGCACCGCACTTTCCCAAGCCGAACTCATTATGTAGTGAATACCATGCCCATTTATCTATCAAGGGTATTCACCTTTATGAAAATTTACTTATTGTTTAAAGAGTTTCATATATGTATTCCACATTTTTTTATTGTGGAATAATTAATTATGTTGAATGATTCAATGTTTTATGATCCATGTGGAACACTTATGCATGGAACGAAATGTTTAAGAAGGGTGTGCCCTGATAGCGCTCCAATTCATTGGGTAAAGTATAGTATCATGATGCGTCATGTGCAATGGGTATTTAAACATTATAATTCAAGTGAAATGAGGGTTTAATCATGCTTCATATGCAATGAGGGTTTACTCATGCTCTATGTGCAATGAGCCTTGGCTCATGCTAATTCCATGTTAAGTGTTGTTGCCACATTTCCTTGTTATGATTATCATGCTTTATAATGCCTTTATGTTTATGCTTATCTTGTGATATATTGATATGCCTATTGTCTAAAATGTATTGTATTATTCATGTTATTTCGTGATTAATCCCGTACTGGGCTTTATAGCTCACCCTTTTTTGTTCATATCCTCAGGTTATCCCATGCAATGCTAAGTATGAGAGAATGTAGTGGTCATGTAAAAGAAGTTTTTAATAAAGATGTTGTTTTTCATGTTTTAAGTTGTTATGTAATGATCCTAAGCCCAAAAGACACTATACCTCTTGATCTTATATGTTGTATCAAATGAATTTTATGTAATAAATTATGTTTAATTGTGCAATAAAAGATCAGGTTTGTTATAAATACCATATCAAAATGTCTAGAATTGTGATAATCATTTGGGATGAGACCAGGAAAAACATAATACAACTCAGTAAACGTGGTTCCATACTCCATCACTAAACGATAAACTTACTCTAGCTTCAAGAACTTGTTGTTCATATCCTATATTAAGGCCTCTGGGTTGAACTATTGATTAAACTCTACCTTTAACATGGTCTACATGAGATCCCTGTGCTTCTGGGAAAGAACCATAGAATCACAACACTTCCAACCCAGTCCTTCCAGCACATAAGTGTAAAATTACACTTTAAAAGTATAATTGGACTTCAAAAACTTGAATATGTTCTCAATATGATCCCACCACAACTCAATTTCATTGGGTCCCTTGTTGCAGTGGAACACCGATGAATTTTTACTTGAAAAATTCTGAGCATGGTCCACCGCCTGCATCTACTCATGACCAACCACTTGAACCAAAGTTTAGATCATATGAATCACCAAATCCAAAAAATCGGAATCAATAAGATGGTTTTACTATGGGTTACTCTCCACCACACCCTCTCTAATCCTAGATGAGGTCATTCTGAAAGGCATTGTCTACAAGACACAAAATTCAAGCTTCTTAAAGAACAATTCAATATCAAACCACAAAAAAATAGTCCAATGAAACACCCAACATGGGTATCAAAAAGAAGTATAAACACCACAAGACAATCTAAACAACATAGGATAAAAACATCATCCAAACAACCCATGATCAGGTTCAAACATAACCACAATTCCTAGACCACCCATGGAAACTCGAGGTTCAATGTGAAGAAGTGATGACCAGGAACTCCCCCACTCCTACCTCTTGAGACCCAACGGTCCGAGATTCAAACTAAAACTACATCCCATGTAACAAACCTGGATTGATTTTAATGAACCAACCTAGGTCAACCCAACTCATCACCAGAGATGGCTCACCACACGGCCCGAATCATGTTCTCGATCTCCATAGGCGTGTGATAAGCATCGAACATAAATAACTATCACTTGGGAAAGATTTATTCGAAGGAAAATAGTATGACCCATACATAAAATGTTATGGTCACACCATTGAAACCAGATTTAGGAGAAAAAGATAAGAAGATACAGAAAACCATGACATACATTAAATACAAATTATTCCATAGCTTAACATATTCGTGGTATCATGGAATAAACCCCAAAACACTAAATAATGGGAAAAAATACAAACAAGGCCTTACCAAAATCCCAATAGGTAAAAAATTCAAGAAACAACTCTTCATGAGCCAAAAACTTTGATACAACATCTATTTCACAAAACAATGGACAAAGGTAATAAAAAAAGATACACCCTAGAACACAGTTCCCTTGCCATTACCTTTTTCATTAAAAAAATCAATAAATGCCTAAAGGGGACTAAGAAGGTTTTAGGTAATAATCCCAATATAATAACACCATGAATATATTTAAGGCCTTTACCCATGAAAACCAATAAACTAGTTTGAAAATAATTTAACAAATAAACTAATTTGAAAACATAAACCTTTTAAATCCCTTTGGGTTTCCATTTTAAACAAAATCGATTTTCTAAAACAATTTTCAACATGGATTAAATAAATAATCATTTTCCATATGTAATATCATGATCAATATAACAAAAAAATCATAACCAAGGGTGAACATAATATCAACAATAGATAAACATATAAACAAGAATCAAATATAATGGGCATAACATCTCATCACATCCAAAATAGTACTAATCAAATACATAAAGTATATAAACCAATCCAACTTGAGTAATGTGTAGTTAGGTAACTAACCATAAGGTCTATCATGAGTGAGTAAATAAGTATAATATATATCTAAGAAAATGGAATCGCTCATGATCTTCCCTAGGACCAACATGGAAGATCTCATAGTCTTCCTACCCAAAGGATCTCACAGTCCCTTGGACCACAAATTGGAGGCACAAACGATCTTCATACTAATGTATCCCATGCAAACTCAAAAAAACCAATATGGAAGCTTTCATGGTATTCCATTCGAAGGCTCACACAATCCCTTGAATAAACCCCTTACTCTCACCTTGGTTAACCCATGCGCTACTTCATGCCAACACATCCACAAACAAGTTCCCATATCAATAAAGCTATATCACAAGTAATTTAAAAAACAAAAACATGACCATTTTATCAAAACAGCCTCTATGTGGTAAAATAATTTCTAAAACCACTTTATAAATCCATTTAAAATCACAAAACCTATTTAATCCATTTCATCAAACACTTGGTGGGTGATTCTCACTCAAATTTACCCAAGAGAAGAAGGTAAGACGATCCTTGTAGTTTAGCTTGGGTTGTAGAATCCTTAGAGACCTAAGAAGTAACCTATAGACACGTACATTCTATGGACTATTTTTGGCTATTAAGTGGCCAAATTGGGTTGATTTTAGATGGGTTTAAAGGAACTCTAAGAGACTTAAGTGAATTCAATTTAAAAGAATGAGTTAATCCTAGGTTATCGCTCGAGGTGGATTGGACATATTTTATTTTTAATGATTTCAATTTATTATATTTAAGATGGGTTCATTTAAGGAGATAAAACAACATCATCACTTACTGGTTTAATGCCTAAACCCTTTAATACTAATCACCTATACACTTGAAGGATCAATGTTTTGAGCACTTCAAGGTAAAGGTTCGTATTAGCACTTGAAGTGTGTGGCCTTAAATTTAACAATGACGATGGAGTTTAAAAATCATCAAATAAAAATCTCAATTAAAGAAGTGATTATACATTAATGAGGTGATAAATAACATAAAATCTATCCCCTTGCTACTCCCTTGGATCAAACCATAATTGGGTTATCCCTCCATTGATCCCATGGTTTCAATGTAAGCGGAAAGTAGACTCATGAGGGAGGAAATGGAGAAGTAAAGAAAATAACAAAAATAAAATGATCACTCCACCGTTGTGTGAATAATTTCACAGGGTTTGGTGTGAATAAATTCACACCTTGATACAATGGTATAAATGTGATATGAAGAAAAATAGAATAAGAGTATAAGAATAACTTTTATTAAGAAACTAAAGTTAATTGAACAACTTACATGTGAAGGACAAATTTGAGACAACAAAATTGCAGCATAACATTAAAATTGAACAAAGCATCCAAGATTCTCAACTCCTTCACCACCACTGCCTTAAATAGGAATTTTTTTAGACCTTGGGTCGAGCCTCCAACAGTTCAAGTCTCCTCAATTAATTGTGGTAGGCCATAGGTGGGTGGAAAGTAAGGAAGAGTTGATTTTTCCACCCTTGACCTGAGGTGGCAGCCAGCTTTCCTTCACCGAACAGATGCGCTTGGAAGACCTTCTAGATGGCCGAATCAGAGTGGTCCATCGAAGAATACAATGGATCTCTAGATGTATTATATCCTCCTGTAAAATTTGAGCCCATTGGAGATGTGGATTCCGAGATATGATCATATTAGTGGGCTATTTTTCTGGGCCATAGAATCTGGCCTGGAATTTTATCTCTAAAATGGGCCGCCCAAATGGAAACCATGGATGCCGAAGTAGAATTGGATCCTAATGAGTGATTTGTTCCTATACATTTCTTCTAGCGTCCCACGAAATTTGGGATTAATTGGGACTGTATGCTGGGCCCCACAGTCTCATCAGTGGGCTGGTGTCCAATCTGACTTCTCCAAAATTGTTTCCTTTCATCACAAAATATCTCCATATTATTCCATGAATTCTCCATTGATCCCTGAATAAAACATGTTCGTATTTAAGTGCAGATCAATTTAAAAAAATATCAAATTAAAATATGTATAATCATATTCCTTAAAATCAGATGAATCATTGGGTACTTTAAATGATGTTAAAAAATGTACCACATAATAGTGCATTTTAAGAGGTATTACAATCATAATGTGAAATGATGTTCAAAGTGTAAAATGAACTAAAATGGTGTTTATGAATAATAAATAACATGAATATTATATATATTACCAATTAATATTATCCTCATTTAGTGGCTAATCACACCCCCAACTTGAGTTTTTCTAGTCTCGAGCAAAATATATCTCAACAATATGAAATTCAAATTCCCTTTTCCAAAAACATTTTAATACACAATGATCACCAGAAACCCATATACCAAACAATCATGAAACCCATCAAAATATTTTAATACAAGATAGTTTCATAACCAGATCCCAATCCCAAGCCCATTCCTTTGTTCAAATTCATTGCCATATTTCATCCAATATCAATTAAGTATGAGGATGTGTTGTGCATCACAATAGACACGTGGGTTCATCTTTATTCAAGGGGAAAATTACGGAAGCACTAGGTGGAATCAAATTTCAATATTAAGATGAGTATTCCAATTTGTTTTTGTATTTTATTTGTATTTTTTTTGTTTTTGGAATTTTTCCATGGTAATAGAAATTGGACTCAAAAGAGTCAACCCCTGTAGCGAGACTTTGCCGATGACTCCCAGACTCAAAGACCTTAGGGCACCAAGTGAATCCCACATACTCGGGCATCATCTCGTGTTAAATCAGTCAAAAAAAATTCAAATTACCATAAATAAAGATAAAATTACTAACTCTGGGCCAGAAAACTATGGAGTCACGATCCCCAAGTGCCAAAAGCCACAGATTAGGTCATTTCATTTCTCTACGTGCACTTTTTTTTTAATTTTTTTGAATACTCAAATTAAACTAAAATGATCACCAAACCTATGCTATTTATTTAGGGGACCCCATGAACTCAAACTAATACCCCACTATTCAAAGGACGCGCATTGTGATATTTTTTTTATTTGGATGAAAATATAAACGATGAAATATCACATTGGACAACCACACTTTCCAAAATCAATGATCATGAAATTATACGAGGATTAAAATCAGAATCAGGGTATGCTAAATTATTTGATATTCAGTTTCAAAGTGTGCAATGTGTATTACCATGTTTAAAGTTAGAGGAATTTTTCCTTCCATTTTCACAATTTTTTTTCAAATCATTTATCATTTTTTTGACACAAAAGCATTTTTTATTTTATCTCCACCCCAAATTAAAATAATAATATCCCCAATGTTTAAGGAAAATAAAATTTAGAAGGGGGTAGAGGTAGAAAATGAAAGTTCAAAAAGGAAATTGAAAATGAGGGTCATGGAATGAAGTCACCTGGTGGTTGAAGTTTGAAGTTCTTGCTGCTCTAATTTAGTCCTTTGATATTCAAGTCGCTTATAGAGTTCCCTTGGGGAAAAAGGGAAAAAAACAAACAAAACAAAAGAGTATATATATATAAGTAATATATAAGTATATATATATAATAAAATAAACTGATGATACATTGTCTTCTTTTTAAATTTTTGGTTAAGGTATTACTCAAGGATCACACCACGTGACACGGATGAATATGGTGCTCCCCTTTCATACCCATCCATACTCAAAATAGAAGAACATGTCAACAGTCTTTTTTTAAATATAAAAATGATTAATTAAAATATAAATTTTATTAAAACAAAAAAATGATAGGAAACTTGAAAATCTTGGGTTGCCTCCCATGCAACGCTTTGTTTAACGTCGTTAGCCCGACATGGACCCTAAATCTATCAATTTTTTTCTGGTTCATAGGTTGGCTAAGTTAACTCCACCTCTATTTCCTGTTTATTGAATGATTCAATGAATGGTTTTAACCTTTGACCACTGACCTTGAAAATGTAACCACTTGTGGGATCTTGAATTTCTACTTCCCCATGGGGGTACACATGATGCACTATGAAAGGTCCTGACCATCTAGACCTTAATTTTCCTGGGTGTAAATGAAGTTTTAAACTATACAAGAGCACAAATTTTCCCGGTTTAAAATTTTTGACTTTGATATTCCTAGATTGGTAGGCTTGAACTCTAGCTTTATTGATCCTTGAATTTTCATAAGCCTCCATCCTTAGTTCCTCCAGTTCATTGAGATCTAATTTACTTTTTGTTTCGGCCAATGAGAGGTCATAATCCATTTTCTTAATTTCCCAAAAAGGTCTTATGCTCAATTTCAACAAGTAAATGGCATGATTTTCCATAAACCAACCAATATGGAGACATTCCTAGGATGGTTTTGAATGCTGTATGATATGCCCAAAGAGCATCTAAGAGTTTCTCAGCCCAACCTTTCCTAGAGGGGTTGACAGTTTTTTCAAGAATTTGCTTAATCTCCCTATTTTCTAACTCAGCTTGACCATTGGTTTGAGAATGGTATGCAGTGGAAACTTTATGAGAAATACCATACTTAGACATGAGTGAAGAGAATGGGAAATTGCAGAAATGGGTTCCTCAATCACTGATTATAGCCCTAGGAATTCCAAAACGAGAAAATATGTGCTCTTTCAGAAATCGGATCAAAACATGATGGTCATTAGACTTGGTGGGAATGGATTCAACCCATTTTGAGACATAATAAATAGCTAAAAAGATATAGAGGTATCCCCTAGAGTTTGGGAAGGGTCCCATGAAATCAATTCCCCAACAGTCAAATATTTCAACCACTAAGATGGGAGTGAGTGGAATTTGATTCCTTTTTGTGATGGACCCTACTTGTTGACACCTAGGAAAACTTTGAAAAAATGTATAAGAGTCCCTTGATAGGGTGGGCCAGAAGAGACCACATTGAAGAATCTTAACAGATGTTTTCTTAGAGGAAAAGTGACCTCCACATGCCTCACTATGACAGAATTTAAGGATGGACTCTTGTTCAGATTCTGGGACACACCTCCTAATGACTTGGTCAGGGTAGAACCTATAGAGGTATGGATCATCAAACACTTAGTGTCTAACATCAGAAAGGAATTTACTTCGATCTTGAGTCCCTAAGAATATTGGAATGACTCCTGTAACTAAGAAATTGTATATGTCGGCATACCAAGGGCAATCACTCACAGAGTATAGGTGTTCATCAGGAAACAAACCAGTCACAGAAAGGTGATTTGAGTTTTACTTGAATTACATCCTAGAGAGGTGATCAGCTACAACATTTTCAATGCCCTTTTTATCCTTGATTGTGAGGTCAAATTCTTGTAAGAGAAGGACCCACCAAATCAGTCTAGCCTTAACATCTTGTTTTTGGAAGAGGTATTTTAGTGCAGAATGGTTAGTGAACACAGTGATGGGGGATCCTAAGAGGTAGGACCTAAAATTCTATAAGGAAAACACAATAGATATTAACTCTTTTTTAGTGGTGGTGTAGTTGATTTGGGAATCATTTAAGGATTTGCTTGCATAAGCAATGGCATAAGGATTTTTATCACAACATTGTACTAACACAACTCTTACAGTAAAGTCACTGGAATCACACATAAGTTCGAAAGGAAGGTTCCAATTTGAAGATTTCATGATGGGGGGAGAGGTGAGAGAGTATTTGAGGGTTGATAATGAGCCCTCATAGCTTTCTGTCCAAACAAACGGAGCATCCTTTACTAGGAGAGCACAAAGGGGACATGATATTGAACTAAAGTCTTTGATGAATCTTCTATAGAAACCAATATGTCCTAATAAAGACCTCACTTCCTTGATAGTTTTGGGTGATGGAAGGTGACGAATGTTGTCAAACTTGGATTTATCAACTTCAATCCCCCTACCTGAGACCAGATGGCCTAAAACTAGTCCCTCTTTAACCATGAAATGGTATTTTTCCCAGTTTAGGACTAGATTCTTTTCTTCACATCTTGACAAGACTCTCTCTACATTCCTCAGACATCCCTCAAATGTATCCCCAAACATAGATAAGTCATCCATGAAGACCTCTAGAAAATCCCCTACCATGTCTGAGAAGATTCACATCATGCACCGTTGGAAGGTTCCAGGGGCATTGCATAACCCGAAGTGCATGCGTTTGAAGGAAAAGGTTCTGAATGGACATGTGAATGTAGTATTCCCTTGATCCTCTAGGGAGACCTCAATTTGATTATACCCTGAGTATAAAGACCCATAATTTACATACATTGTTAGTACTTAAAAATTGAAGTACACTTATTACAACATATAACAAAACCATGAAAGGACTATATAGGTATAGTGTCTTTAGAAACTGGGAAACATAAACAACTGGTTCATAAAGCGTCTACACTGTATCCCATTTATTTCATCATATCTTATGTACCTTTTGGCATATATTACTTAATAACCTTATTCTTGACCTGGGGAAAGAAAACATACAAAAGGGTGAGCTCAAATGCTCAGTAAGGGTAAACAAAAGAAATATCAATCACATCATATTAATAAGAACATATCATTTTGGAAATCTTACCCTGCAAAAGAGATCCAAATTTCATAACATGGGATAAATCATGGTAGTGAAATATAATCACAATAATCATAACTTAAAACATTAAGCTTTGTGGCATACACACATAATCATAGAGAATCATTTCTTATTAGTCAAGACTCATTTCCAAGACTATCTTAGTGGAAAAAGTCCATTTCTGAACCGAGTTCATTCCTCGTTTCAGTCCTGTTTCACTGAACTAGTTTAACCTTCCGTTCCAGCCATGTCTATCTCATGAGATATAAAATCTTTACCCAATGCATTGGAGGGATATATAGGTCCCACCCATCTCATAATGATACCATTCTTATGTGTGCCACAAAATCATAAACCATACATCATAGCATAACCGATATAATAAAAATGGGATTCTTAAACATCGTGACATCATAAAACAATTCATATAAGATGAAGAAATTCATAAAAATAATTCCATCACAACATAATCAAATCAATGTAATAATAGGGATAGAAACATAACCCTTTATTATCTTAGATTGAAAATAATTTTGATAAAACACTTGAACTCCATTCTTGAGGAAAATATCCTTTCTATTTCAAAAACACTTTTCCATTCTTAACATGTCATACAATTCTAAACTAAAAGAAGTTGATTAAAAATAAACTTGAAAACTTGTAAATTAAGCTTCTTGTAAATAACGTTTTAAAAATCCATTAATGGTGTATAAGTTAAAAAAAACATTATTCTCGTACTTTTTTCAGAAAAGTCAAAAAGTACCTCATACGAAAAACGACAAAATATTCCTTTCATATCTTTTACTAAAAACTCAACGAAGGGTAAAATTGGATTTAAACAATTGTAGGTAGATGGAAATAATATTACATATTGAGGAAACATGGATGTGGATGATAAAATACACCCCAGTAAATTCCAAAGTATAAACAATATCGGATAAAAATGAGATTGTGATATTTCCCTTACCTTAGGTCCGATTTTCTTTGTAAGTGTCCGAACCTCCTGTATAATAATTTAAATAATGGCATTGACTTATTCCAGAATCATAATAATTTTTATGATATCATATATGGTCATATTCTTAGCTTATTATTAGTAATATTTCATTGCTACTTGTTATTCGGGTGTTTATTACTTTTTGTTCTTATGCGTGTTTTGTCGAATAAATTCTCATTTTTCTATTTAGGTTATAGATACCTCATTTCCAGAATGGTATTAGTGTAATATATATCATATTAATTCATTCAATTCATTTATATAATCATTATGCAATGAAGATAATGTATAACGAGTCGCATCACATCGTGGAGACGGTATTCCGTACGTACGCACGAGCGATGATATCATTCCCATGATCATGGAATCATATTGGAGTGTATGTATACTATTTAAGAATCAATATAACTTTACAATAATCATATATATTCATTATTTACACCATTATACCCATACAAGTAAGGTGGTGGTGGAAAATATATTACACCACGGCGTGGAGACGGTATTCCGTACGTACGCACGCGCGGTGATTTCGTTTTCGATAGGATGGATAGATGGTGAAATAGGGTTGTTTCATAATTATAATAAAATATCCGTATATGAGTGATACTGATGTCATTAATTCATAATTAAACAACTAAAGAAGAAGAAGTGGAAGAAGAAATAAAGTTGAAAGAATCGGTAACGGACATTACCTCTTCTTTGAACCGCCTCTTTGAGACCTCCTTTTAGGGCACTAAAATTGGTCTTTGAAGAAGACCAGGACCTGTAGGATGTTTCTAGGGAAGTGGAGAGGAGAAATTGGCAGGGGTTGGCCGAGCTTTAAGGCTCAAAGTGGTGTGAGGAAGAGAGGGAGGAGGTGCCCTTTTATAAGGGAGGAGAGGGGCACCTTTGGAAAAACTAAAAATATTATTTTATTATAAAGACATATTCGGTTTTAAATAGTTCCAAATTGATTTATTTTAAATCTAATGTGGGTATGGTTCTAAATCCTATCATCCAATAGAATTTTTATAAGTTTAGTTTACTATTTTAACCTTATAATTTAGATTTAACTTTAAGTTAGATAATTTTACTTTTACCGTGTCTTTTTGTGTTCTTACACTATAAGGTTAATAAACCTACCATAACAAGCCAAACGAACCCCAAGTTGTTTATTTTTAATATATATTACTTTATATAATTCATTTGTATGAACCTTCGATTTTTAGGAATAAAATAACAATTAATAATATAATATTTGTTTTAAAAACTATTTTATGTCAATTTTGACACTATTCTGTAATTGATTTGTGTGAAAATCATAACAGAATGATTAGTTCGAAAAAAGTTAATTAAATCAATACTAACATGTCATATTAACATAGAAAATTATTTTAATTCATAAAAAGTCTCAAATTACATTTATTTGGGTATTTATAACATCAATTATGTCAATATTTCATTAATAAGATAACTACTGCATCATCATTGTGTCATAAATAAATTAAATTATTTAAAGTTTTAAAATTATAAATAAAATACCATTATGTAGGAAATAGTTTTAGCTTTCTAATTAAAAGTCGAATTTATCTTATGTAAAACCCTATATTAAAAATTATTTACTTATTAAACTTTGATTTTAACTATTTTAACCCTTCTTTAAATAAATTAATAATAAATGTCCTAATCTTATCCAAGTGGGCCTAAATGGTCATATTTTATTACTAAGGTTGTTTTTGGTCGAATTACACTTATCCAATAGAATTAGGACATGTGTTAGGGTAATAATAATATCATTTTTACCCTTAATTACCCTATTTACTTTTAACCGTGGTAAATAAAAGTAAAAAGCTACTATTCACCAAAAATTATTTTCATCTCATTGAACCAAATTTTAGTCCTTGATATTAACTGTGTCTCTAGGATTATCAAAATTCCACTCACAGAAGTGATAAAATTAAGTTTTATGTAAATTTGTAAATTCTCTTAGGAGGTGGGTAAAAGACGGTGAAAAGTTCAATAAAATTTTTATATATCTAAAATTATTATAAAATGACTCCAATGAATTTCATTGAACTTATATAGGTATTATGTATAAATTTTTACCTAAAATAAATTTAGTTAAAACAAATAATTATTTAAATAAAAAGTCGATTTTTAAATAGTAACCTAGTGTTTTCACTATTCATCAAAAATTGAAAGTTTCCAAAAAAAAACCAAGATTTCACCCTAGGCTAATTTCGATATTCCGAATCCAAAAATGAAGTCCATTTTGAAAGATGAAATTTAAAAAATTTCAAAAAGTGGTTATTACTATTCATGACGGCTAGTTTTAATAATATTTTAGTAGCATATCGTTGTTTAGTGAAACTCGGTATTGCGTACGGCGCAAGCTATCGAGGAAGGTTGCGATTGCGTGTAAAGCAAGACAAGCTAGTGTTGTGTGTAGTGAAAGATTCCTTTGATGATTTATATAAAATAAAAACAAAATATTTCTCATAAAAGTCTCAGGTGTTACATTCTACCCCCCTTAAAAGGAATTTCGCCCTCGAAATTCGTCACTTGTAACAAACAGATGAGGATACCTCTCCCTCATCATATCCTCAAGCTCCCATGTAGCTTATTCTAATTGGTGGTTCCTCTATAAAACTTTCACCAAACGAGTGGTCTTGTTCCGTAGGACTTTTTCACTACGATCGAGAATCACTATCGGCTGTTCTTCATAAGAATGATCTTGTTCCAGCGATACAACTTCTGAGCTGAGTACATGTGAAGGATCAGGTTTGTACTTTCTCAGGAGAGATACATGGAACACATCGTGAACTTGAGAGAGATTTTGTGGAAGCTCCAATCGGTAAGCTACCTTCCCAAAACGATCCAGTATTTCGAAAGGACCGATTTACCTAGGGCTCAACATTCCCTTTTTTCCAAATCTCATTACTCTCTTCCAAGGAGATATTCGTAAGAAAACTTTATCACCCACTTCAAACTCTAAGTCTTTTCTTTGGTTGTCGGCATAACCTTTTTGTCGACTCTAAGCTTCTCTTATGTGTTTTTTAATAGATTGGACCTTTTCTTCCATCTCATAAACAAGATCAGGTCATAATAGATTTCTTTCCCCAACTTCATCCTAGAAAGTTGGAGTCCTGTATTTGTTTCCATAGAGAGCTTCATAAGAAGCCATATGAATTCTGGAGTGAATGCTATTATTATAATAAAATTACACTAAAGGTAGGTGTTGATCCCAACCACCTTTGAAATCCATAGAGCATGCTCTCAACATATCTTCTAGAGTTTGAATTGTCCTCTTAGACTGATCGTCTGTCTAAGGATGATAAGAAGTGCTGAAACTCAACTCTATATAAAGAGTATGCTGAAGACTTTTCCAGAACTTTGAGGTAAACCTCGGATCCCGATCAGATATAATAGAAAGTGGTACTCCATGAAATCTTACCACTTCCTTTACATATATCCAAGAAATCTGATCCATAGAGAAATCCTCTCTAATAGCAATGAAGTGTGCAGACTTTGTAAGACGATCAACTATGAGCCAGATAGCATTATTTACTTTGTATGTTTTAGGAAGTACTGTGACAAAGTCCATAGTGATGTTTTCCCACTTCCATTTGGCTATGGGTAATGGTTGTAACATCCCCTTAGACTTCTGTCTCTCAGCTTTAACTTGCTGACAAACCAAGCATCGAGAGACATATTCAACAACATCTCTTTTCATGCCATCCCACCAGAAGTACTCTTTCAGGTCCCTATACATCTTCGTGCTTCAAGGATGAATAGAGAATAAAGAACTATGAGCCTCATCCAGCAGATCCTTCTTTAATTCGGGGATGGGAGGAACACAAACCTGATTCCTAAACTTTATTATCCCATCACAATCAAGGTTGAATTCAGGAACATTTCTCACCTTCTTTTGTAACTCTACATCTTATTTCTGTGCCTCTTTAATCTTCACATGTATAGATGGTTGAAAATTCATTTGAGAAAGATACGATTTTCCCCTTCCATTATAATTCCATGATCCATCCTTTGTAAATCTATAAATATTGGATCTTTTGTGATCCTCATCATGGATAAACTGGCATGGTCTTGTCGACTTAATGCATCTTCCACCTTGTTTGCTTTCCCAGGGTGGTAATGAGTTGAGTAGTCGTAATCCTTAATCAGCTCCAACCATCTTCTTTGGCGCATATTCATCTCCTTTTATGTGAAAATATACTTTAAACTTTTATGATCAGTATAAATGTCACACCTTTCTCCATAAAGATAATGCCGCCAAATCTTTAATGCAAAGATTACCGCAGCTAACTCCAAATCATGAGTTAGGTAATGTTGCTCATGGATTTTCAACTGTCGTGAGGAATAAGCTATCACCATATCATTTTGCATAATAACACACCCCAATACCTTCTTGGATGTATCATTGTAGATCACAAACCTTTCTCCACTACAAGGTAGTGTGAACATAGGTGCACTGGATAAACTTCTTTTCAGCTCCTTGAAATTCTCTTCACATTCCTCTGTCCAAACAAACTTAACTCCTTTCCGAGTAAACCTGGTGAGTGGATTAGATAATCATGAAAAATCTTTCACAAAACATCAATAATATCCAGCAAAACCCAGAAAACTTCAGATCTCAGTTACTGTTGTTGGTCTCGACCATCTTTCGATAACCTCTGTTTTTGCTGGATCCACAGATATCCCCTCTTTTGAGATTATGTGACCAAAAAATGCAACTTTTTGAAGCCAAAATTCACACTTGGTAAATTTGGCATAAAGCTTCTCCTTTCTCAGGGTCTTCAATATAATTCTCAAGTGATCTTCATGTTCTTCCTTGCTCTTTGAATATACAAGAATATAGTCTATAAAGACTACCAAAAACTGATCAAGATAGTCTCTAAATACTCTATTCATCAGATCCATGAAGATAGAAGGGGCATTAGTAAGACCAAATGACATCACTATAAATTCATAGTGTCCATACCTTGTACGGAAATCCATCTTTGGTATATCCTCCCTTTTGAACCTTAATTGATGATACCCTGAACGGAGACCAATCTTGGAAAAGTATTGAGCTCCGCGTTGTTGGTCAAATAAGTCATCAATGCGCGGGAGAGGATATTTGTTCTTAATAGTGATCTTGTTAAGTTATCGATAATCAATGTAGAGTCTCATTGATCCATCTTTCTTCTTAAAAAATAGAACAGGTGCTCCCCAAGGTGATGCACTAGGGCGTATGAACCCCTTATCAAGATTATATTGGAGTTGCTTCTTCAATTATTGCAACTAAATTGGGGCCATTCTATAAGGTGTCTTTGAAATAGGTAAAGCACCCGGTACGAGTTCTATTGAAAACTAAACTTCACGTTTTGGTGGAAGACCTAGAAATTCCTCCAGAAAGACATCATCAAACTCCCGTACAATGGGCATATTCTTAATCATGAGTTTCTCACCAAAAATTTGAGATAAATAACCTTCATTTAGTGGAATCAAGACCCATAAGATGGAAGAAATTTCCACTGGGAGGTTATGTTCATCCTTGCATCAATAGACGATCAAAGATTGATCTGGAATATGAAATGTGACTTCCCTTATTTGGAAATTGATATGTGCTCCATATAGAGAAAGCCAATCCATTCCAAGAATCACATCAAATTACACTATAGGGAGGATCACAAGATTTGCAGGAAGCACTTTCCCACAAACATCAATCGGACAAGAATTACAAACTTTTGATGCGACTATTGTGCCATTAGGGGTTGTCACAGCTAACTCAACATATAATTGTTGAGGTAATATGGTGATACCCTTAGAAAATTTTTCAGAAATAAAGGAGTGGGTGGATCCAGAATCAAATAAAACATTTTCTACTTTAGAGTGGATGGTAAGTGTACCTTTCACCACTTCGTTATCGTACTCCACATCGCTGATAGAAATTGCATGTGACTTTCCTTTGTCTTTAGCCTTAAGAGTTAGTTGACGTCGATCATCATCAACAACCCTTGGATTAGGGCATTTATTAGCATAATGCCCCATCTCCTTGCACTTGAAATATTGAAGTGTAGTAGGTTAATTCTGTGTATCCCTTCCTTTGTTTGCATCATTATACATCTTCTTCCCATCATTGCGGCATTCAAATGCCCGATGACCTTCCTTTCCACATTTGAAACATTTACTTGTCCCTTTAAGACAACTCCCTTCATGTTTCTTTCCACACTTTGAGCATAAGGGAAAACTCATCTTCTTTTCAGTGTGCTCTTTAGATTTTCCTTTGAATTCCATTTTCGTCTTCTTATCAAACCCATATGACTGATGGGTTACTCCAATCTCCATCTCAACTTTGAGAGCACATCAAACGATTTCGTCGTAGCTATTGAAGTCCCTTATGGCTAACGCCCTTCGAAGACTTGGTTTTAAGCCACTAAAGAATCGATCGATCTTACTCTCAGGTTGGATAACAATACCAGAAGCGTACCTTGCAAGTCTTGTAAAATTTTCTTCATAGGTACCAACAGATTCATCATCCTTTTGCTTTAGTTCAAGAAACTCCTTCTCCATCTTTGTTCGGAGAATACGAGGGAAGTACTTATTGAAAAATAAGTTCTTGAACTCGTCCCATTCCATGGACTCTGTAGAGACCCGAAGCCTGACGTACATGGACATTACATTACATTGGCGGAATACTTAGTACATAAAAAAAACACACACACAAGGATCGTAATAGTTTAGTGTCTTTGGAAACTCGGAACGTAATCTTCTAATCGTGGTGAAAGATCTTCAACATCTCCTATAAAGATCTTCCCTTTTTTTTACCTAAAAACTTTCTTTATATCCTGGGGAAAAGAAAACATAAAAGGGTGAGCTCAAATGCTCAGTAAGGGTAAACAAAAGAAATATCAATCACATCGTATTCATAAGAACATAACATTTTGGAAATCTTAACCTGCAAAAGAGGGCATAATTTCATAACATGGGATAAATCATGGCAGTGAAATGTAATCACAATAATCATAACTTAAAACATGAAACTTTGTGGCATACACACATAATCATAGAGAATCATTTCTTGTTAGTCAAGACTCATTGCCAAGACTATCTTAGTGGACAAAGTCCCTTTCTAAATCGAGTAACCCTCGTTTCAGTCCTGTTTCACTGAACCGGTATAACCTACCGTTCCAGCCCTGTCTATCTCATGAGATATAAAATCTTTACCAAATGCATTGGAGGGAGATATAGGTCCCACCCATCTTATAATGAATCATTTCTTATGTGTGCCACATAATCATAAAACATACATCATCGCATAACACATGTAACAAAAATGGGATTCTTGAAACATCATGACATCATAAATCAATTCATATAAGATAAAGGAATTCATAAAAATAATTCCATCACAACATGATCAAATCAATGTAATAATAGGGATAAAAATAGAACCCTTTATTATCTTATATGGAAAATAATTTTGATAAAACACTTGAACTTCATTCTTGAGGAAAATATCCTTTCTCCTTCAAAAACGCTTTTCCTTTCTTAACATGTCATACAATTTTAAACTAAAAGAAGTTGATTAAAAATAAACTTGAATACTTGTAAAGGAAGCTTCTTGGAAATAATTTTTTTAGAAATCCATTCATGCCGTATAAGTTAAAAAAAACATTTTTCGTACTTTTGTCGGAAAAGTCAAAAAGCACCTCGTATGAAAAACGTCAAAAGATCCCTTTCATATTTTTTACTAAAAACTCACCGAAGGGTAAAATTGGATTTAAACAATTGTAGTTGGATGGAAATAATATTACATATTGAGGAAACATGGATGTGGATGATAAAATACACCCCAGTAAATACCAAAGTATAAACAATCTCGAATAAAAATGAGATTGTGATATTTCCCTTACCTTAGGTCCGATTTTCTTCGTATGTGTCCGAACCTCCTGTATAATGATTTAAATAATGTCATTGACTTATTACAGAATCATATTCATTGTTATGATATCATATATGGTTCACTTATGACATTATATTACCCGTTCTTTTGTAAATTCCATGTTAAAGAATCGTTTTGGGTAAAATCGTTTCATTTATCGTAGGTGTTTTGACTTGTTGTTATTGACATTATTATTACTTATATCATGATTTACTTACTTCCAGAATATAAAATATGATTTATATATCATATATATTCAGTATATATATATATATAATAGATAGATAAATGAAATGAAAAACACCGTTCATGGAGACGGTAGTCCGTACGTACGCATGAACGCTGTTTTCCTTTCCTTATTGTCTTGAATGGAAGTAAGTAGATGAAATACATATATATATATACAAATAAATCCATTAGTTTTATAATTTCATATATTTCATTATTATTTCTTATATATACTTTATAATCATTCTTAAATGGTTAACATGGAGAATGAATCTCATCGCATCGTGGAGACGGTAGTCCGTATGTACGCACGAGCGATGATATCATTTCCATAAATATTGAATTGAATTGGAGTGGATTATACAATATATCAGAATCAATATGATGTTGTAATAACTATGTATAGTTATTCTTTACACCATTATACCCATCCATGTAAGGTGGTGGTGGAAAATAGATTACACCACGGCGTGGAGACGATATTCCGTACGTACGCACGCGCAGTGATTTCTTTTTCCGTAGGATGGATAGATGGTGAAATAGGGTTGTTTCATACTTACAATAACATATCAGTATATTATTGATACTAATGTTATTACTTCATAATGAAACAACCTAAGAAGAAGAAGTGGAAGAAGAAGTAAAGATGAAAGAATTGGTAACGGTAATTACCTCTTCTTTGAAGCGCCTCTTTGAGACCTCCTATTAGGGAACTAAAATTGGTCTTTGAGAAAGACCAGAACCTCTAGGATGTTTCTAGGGAAGTGGAGAAGATATTTTGGCAGGGTTTGGCCGAGTTTGAGTGCTCAAATTGGTGTGAGGAGGAGGGGGAGGAGGTGTCCTTTTATAAGGGAGGAGAGGGGCACCTTAGGAATACCTCAAAATATTATTTTATATTAATGTCAAAATCGGTTTATAATGGTTCAAAAGGGTCTTATTTAGAAGCTAAAGTGGGGATGGGTCGAAATAATATCAACTAATAGGATTTAGACAAGTTTAGGGTATTATTTTAACCTTATCAATTAGATTTAACTCTAAGTTAAATAATTTAACTTTTACCGTGTCTTTTTGTTTTCTTTCACTATATGGTTAATACAATTACTATAACATGCCAAAAGAACCCCAAATTGTATATTATTAATACATATATCCTTATCTAAGTCATTTGGCCGAACCTTAGATTTTTAGGAATAAAATAACAATTAATAATATAATATTTGATTTAAAAACTATTTTGTGTCAATTTTGACACTATTTGATATATGATTTTTTTGAAAGTCATAACATAATTATATGTTCGAACCAAATTGATTAAATCCACAATAATATATCATAGTAACCTATAAAATTAGTGGAATTAATAAAAAGTCTCAAATTACATTCATTTGAGCATTTATAACATCAATTATGTTAATATTTCCTTAAAAGGGTAATTACTGCATCATCTTTGTGTCATAAATAAATTAATTTATTTAAGGTCTAAAAATTATAAATAAATTATCATTATGTAGGAAATCTTTTTAGCTTTCTAATGAATATTTATAGTCGAATTTATCTTATGTATAACCCCATATTAAAAATGTTTTAGTTATTAAACTTTGATTTTAACTATTTTAACTATTCATTAAATAAAATAATATTAAATGTCATAATCTAATCCAAGTGGACCTAAATGGTCATATTATATTCATAAGGTTGTTTTTGGTCGAATTACACTTATAAAATAGAATTGGGACATGTGTTAGGGTAATAGTAATATCATATTTACCCTTAGTTACCCTATTTACTATTAACCGTGGTAAATAAAAGTAAAAAGTTACTATTCACCAAAAATTATTTTCATCTCATTGAACCACATTTTACTTACTGAAATCAACCGTGTCTCTCGTATTTTTGAAATTCCATTCACAGAAGCGGTAAAATTAAGTTTTATGAAAAGTTCAGTTTTTTAACTACCACTTAGTAGTTTCACTATTCATAAAAAATTGATGTTTTTCAGAACAATGTCAAAATTTCATCCTAAGCTATATTTCATATTCCGAATTCAAAAATGAGGTCTATTTTACCAAATTCATAACATAGAAGTTTCATTAATTAATTTTATAATTAAATCCCGCTGTTAAAACAAATAGCTTATTTTTAAGAAACAATATCTATCAAAAGATTGACACTTGTTTATGTCTGGTTTAAATGTGAAATTAAATCCAATGACCAACATTGTATTAAATTGTAAAAATATATTCTAAATATACTTTAAAACCACTCAAATTAATAATTTATCACTATTAATTATTTTGATTAAAAAAGTTGTTTTTAATTATAATTTAGTAATTTTCACTATTCATCAGAATATGAAAGTTATCCGAAAGGTACCAAAATTTCACCTTAGGCTAAATTCGATATTCCGAATCCAAAAATGAAGTCCATTTTGAGAGCTAAAATTTCTAAAATTTAAAAAGTGGTTATTACTATTCATAACGGTTAGTTTTAATAATATTTTAATAGCATATCGTTGTTTCGTGAAACTCAGTATTGCGTACTACACACACTATCGAGGAAGGTTGCGATTGCGTGTAATGCAAGGCAAGTCAAGGATGCGTGTTGTGCAAGATACTTTTGGTGAAGCATACAACACAAGATATTAGTGAAATTAAAAAAGAATATTTTTCATAAAATCTTGGGCTGTTACATTCTACCCCCCTTAAAATGAATTTCGCCCTCGAAATTCGTTGGGGTTATAAATGGTTTACTATTTGAAAGTTTCTTTAATAGAAACCCACATCATAAAAAGGAATACCAAAACCAATATTTTAAAACAAAAGTATGAAACTTAACGGTTACCCAAATAAACTAATCACTGGGTTTCCACATAGATGAAAATATGGATATGGAAGAGAAATCTAACCATCATGTTCTGATGGAGAGTGGTAGAGAACATGGCTATGGAAAATCCAACAATCACAGATCCATAAATTTGTGATGATCTAAGGTACCATCCGATTAATCAGATATAAGATCACTAGGACAACATTTTTTTTGGTTTTCAAGATCGTTTCCCTAAAGTTGAAGAATTTGAATTAGAATAAATACTTACTTTATTTTGGTTCAGTCGCACTATTGTTCGTGCCTTGAACAATTTCCACTTCATCTCTTAAATAAATTAAGTTGAATTTGTTATTCGTGAAGTGTTAGCAGATCATGTGAGAGAATGACGGGTCATTCCATCTATCTCAAACAAAAGGTTAGCAAAAATTATATACATAAGTCAATCTATAGTGAGATTAATCATATATGGTTCCTAAAATGGACTTATACTTCATATATCATACTGCTTAATATAATAAAACTAGTTTCTAGTAAACAGGGACTTCCTGTAGGCCAGTGGTAGGCGATAAAGGCCAGTCGCATTTCGGTTGTGGGTTCGATTCCCACAACCTTGTCCGATGCGATGGGCTGTCGCCCGTCCTGCAGGTTGTCCTTTTTCTAAAAAAAAACTTCTATCCTTAAACAATACTAACTTATGTTCAACATAATCCATTCCAATCTTTAGGGTTACCCATAATACTGCAGTCCACTCTCATAATATAGTGAAAACAATTACCAGAGATTTAATACCATCGTTGATCCCCATATATCATAAGATATGTCTTGTTGGTCACATTATAAACATTCAAAGTCCTTAATCATGTATTCTCTTGAATACCCATTGAACCTTATTGAAAACATGAATGCAGTTAAACGTTAACACTTTCCACATACCAAAATCCTCAAAATTCTATATACTCAAACCATGATATCACTTAGTCCTTATATCAATCATGAGCTCATGAATACTATTAAACATTTCATTTTCTTGTTTTCCCTTCATTATGCGCATATCATCTTATTTCCAAAAAATATCTCAATCACTTTGAATACCACATCAATAAATATTGCAATACTCAATGATACAACATTATTTTGGAATCCCATTACATAAACACTTAATCATTCCACCACATCGTTGTCATATTCAACATTGCCAATAGTGATCGCATGTGACTTCCCTTTGTCCTTTGCCTTCAGTGGTTGCACATGTTGATCATCACTAACCCTTGGATTAGGGCATTTATTAGCATAATGCCCCATTTCCTTGCACTTGAAGCATTGAAGTGTTGGTGGTGCGTTCTCTGCAGTGTTTGCTTTATTCACATCATTAGAAACCCTTTTTCCATTACTTCGACACTCAGCTGCTCGATGACCTTCTTTTCCACACTTAAAACATTTTCTAGTCCCTTTAAGACAATCTCCACCATGCTTCTTTCCACACTTTGTGCATAAGGAAACATTCATCTTCTTTTCACCATTATTATGAGATTTCTCCTTGAACTCCATCTTTAGTTTCTTTTCAAAACCATGAGATGGATATGTAACACCAACTTCCATTTCTACCTTGATAGCACAACCAACAATTTCTTCATAGCTACTGAAGTCTCTTATAGCTAATGCCCTTCGAAGACTTGGTTTTAAGCCACTGAAAAATCGATCAACTTTACTTTCAGGTTGGATGATAAATCCAGATGCATACCTTGCAAGTCTTGTAAAATTCACTTCGTATATACCAACAGATTCATCATCCTTTTGCTTTAGTTCAAGAAACTCCTTCTCCATCTTTGTTCGAAGAATACGAGGGAAGTACTTATTGAAAAATAAGTTCTTGAACTCGTCCCATTCCATGGACTCAATTTCATCTCTTTGCCTTGTATTCTTGATAAGATTCCACCATTGATCAGCTTCACCTTCCAAACGATATACTGCTAAGATGACTTTATCATGTTCAGAACATTGAAGAACTGAAAATATCTTTTAAGTGGTACTGATCCATTGTTCAGCAACAAGTGGATCAGAAGTCCCACTGAAAGAAGGTGGACGTTGCCTCATGAAGGACTCAATAGAATATTGTTCCCTTCTCTGCTCATTTGGAAGTCCAGAATGATTCATAGCTTGTGTAAGTATAGAAATAAGATTTTTTACTCCATCTCCCATAACATTTGTTTGTTCAGGAGGAAAATCATTGCATTGTCCATTGCATTGATCAACACGGTTCCTTCGGGTTCCAGCCATCGTCTAAAACCCAAAAAGAATAGTGTGAGAGGCAAAAATCATGCTAGGGAAAACAACATAATAAAGGGGGAGTACCTTCAATATCTAACATCTTAGGTTTAATTCTATGATCGTTAGCGTAGTTCTAGTACTATAACCTATACGTATACTTAACCTTAGGGACATCCCTAGACATACCGTAGAAATATCTCTAGGGATCTCACTAACGTTTTCGCATCCTAGTTTCCAAAGGTTGACTAAACCTTTCCTCTGATACCAACTGTAGAGACCCGAAGCCTGACGTACATGGACATTACATTACATTTGCGGAATACTTAGTACATAACAAAAACACACACACAAGGATCATAATAGTTTAGTGTCTTTGGAAACTCGGAACATAATCTTCTAATCGTGGTGAAAGATCTTCAACATCTCCTATAAAGATCTTCCCTTTTTTTTACCTAAAAACTTTCTTTATATCCTGGGGAAAAGAAAACATAAAAGGGTGAGCTCAATTGCTCAGTAAGGGTAAACAAAAGAAATATCAATCACATCGTATTCATAAGAACATAACATTTTGGAAATCTTAACCTGCAAAAGAGAGCATAATTTCATAACATGGGATAAATCATGGCAGTGAAATGTAATCACAATAATCATAACTTAAAACATGAAACTTTGTGGCATACACACATAATCATAGAGAATCATTTCTTGTTAGTCAAGACTCATTTCCAAGACTATCTTAGTGGACAAAGTCCCTTTCTGAATCGAGTAACCCTCATTTCAGTCCTGTTTCACTGAACCGGTATAACCTACCGTTCTAGCCCTGTCTATCTCATGAGATATAAAATCTTTACCCAATGCATTGGAGGGAGATATAGGTCCCACCCATCTTATAATGAATACTTTCTTATGTGTGCCACATAATCATAAAACATACATCATCGCATAACACATGTAACAAAAATGGGATTCTTGAAACATCATGACATCATAAATCAATTCATATAAGATAAAGGAATTCATAAAAATAATTCCATCACAACATGATAAAATCAATGTAATAACAGGGATAAAAATATAACCCTTTATTATCTTAGATGGAAAATAATTTTTATAAAACACTTGAACTTCATTCTTGAGGAAAATATCCTTTCTCCTTCAAAAACACTTTTCCTTTCTTAACATGTCATACAATTTTAAACTAAAAGAAGTTGATTAAAAATAAACTTGAATAATTGTAAAGTAAGCTTCTTGGAAATAATTTTTTTAGAAATCCATTCATGCCGTATAAGTTAAAAAAAACATTCTTCGTACTTTTGTCGGAAAAGTCAAAAAGCACCTCGTATGAAAAACGTCAAAAGATTCCTTTCATATTTTTTACTAAAAACTCACCGAAGGGTAAAATTGGATTTAAACAATTGTAGTTGGATGGAAATAATATTACATATTGAGGAAACATGGATGTGGATGATAAAATACACCCCAGTGAATACCAAAGTATAAACAATCTCGAATAAAAATGAGATTGTGATATTTCCCTTACCTTAGGTCCGATTTGCTTCGTATGTGTCCGAACCTCCTGTATAATTATTTAAATAATTTCATTGACTTATTACATAATCATATTCATTGTTATTATATCATATATGGTTCACTTATGACATTATATTACCCGTTCTTTTGTAAATTCCATGTTAAAGAAGCGTTTTGGGTAAAATCGTTTCATTTATCGTAGGTGTTTTGACTTGTTGTTCTTGACATTATTATTACTTATATCATGATTTACTAACTTCCAGAATATAAAATATGATTTATATATCATATGTATTCAGTATATATATATATATATAATATATAGATAAATTAAATGAAAAACACCATTCATGGAGACGGTAGTCCGTACGTACGCATGAACGCTGTTTTCCTTTCCTTATTGTCTTGAATGGAAGTAAGTAGATGACATACATATATATATATACATAAATCCAGTATCTTTATAATTTCATATATTTCATTATTATTTCTTATATATACTTTATAATCATTCTTAAATGGTTAACATGGAGAATGAATCTCATCGCGTCGTGGAGACGGTAGTCCGTACGTACGCACGAGCGATGATATCATTTCCATAAATATTGAATTGAATTGGAGTGGATTATACAATATATCAGAATCAATATGATGTTGTAATAACTATGTATAGTTATTCTTTACACCATTATACCCATCCATGTAATGTGGTGGTGGAAAATAGATTACACCACGGCGTGGAGACGGTATTCCGTACGTACGCACGCGCGGTGATTTCTTTTTCTGTAGGATGGATAGATGGTGAAATAGGGTTGTTTCATACTTATAATAAAATATCAGTATATGAGTGATACTGATGTTATTACTTCATAATGAAACAACCTAAGAAGAAGAAGTGGAAGAAGAAATAAAGATGAAAGAATTGGTAACGGTAATTACCTCTTCTTTGAAGCGCCTCTTTGAGACCTCCTCTTAGGGCACTAAAATTGGTCTTTGAGGAAGACCAGAACCTCTAGGATGTTGCTAGGGAAGTGGAGAAGAGATTTCGGTAGGGTTTGTCCGAGATTGAGTGCTCAAATTGGTGTGAGGAGGAGGGGGAGGAGGTGTCCTTTTATAAGGGAGGAGAGGGGCACCTTAGGAATACCTCAAAATATTATTTTATATTAATGTCAAAATCGGTTTATAATGGTTCCAAAGGGTCTTATTTCGAAGCTAAAGTGGGGATGGGTCGAAATCCTATCAACCAATAGGATTTAGACAAGTTTAGGGTATTATTGTAACCTTATCAATTAGATTTAACTCTAAGTTAAATAATTTAACTTTTACCGTGTCTTTTTGTTTGCTTTCACTATATGGTTAATACACTTACTATAACATGCCAAACGAACCCCAAATTGTATATTATTAATACATATATCCTTATATAAGTCATTTGGCCGGACCTTATATTTTTAGGAATAAAATAACAATTAATAATATAATATTTGATTTAAAAACTATTTTGTGTCAATTTTGACACTATTTGATATATGATTTTTTTGAAAGTCATAACAGAATTATATGTTTGAACCAAATTGATTAAATCAACAATAATATATCATAGTAACCTATAAAATTAGTGGAATTCATAAAAAGTCTCAAATTACATTCATTTGAGCATTTATAACATCAATTATGTTAATATTTCCTTAAAAGGGTAATTACTGCATCATCGTTGTGTCATAAATAAATTAATTTATTTAAGGTCTAAAAATTATAAATAAAATATAATTATGTAGGAAATCTTTTTATATTTCTAATGAATATTTATAGTCGAATTTATCTTATGTATAACCCCATATTAAAAATGTTTTAGTTATTATACTTTGATTTTAACTATTTTAACTATTCATTAAATAAAATAATATTAAATGTCATAATCTAATCCAAGTGGACCTAAATGGTCATATTATATTCATAAGGTTGTTTTTGGTCGAATTACACTTATCCAATAGAATTAGGACATGTGTTAGGGTAATAGTAATATCATATTTACCCTTAGTTACCCTATTTACTATTAACCGTGGTAAATAAAAGTAAAAAGTTACTATTCACCAAAAATTATTTTCATCTCATTGAACCACATTTTACTTACTGACATCAACCGTGTCTCTCGGATTTTTGAAATTCCATTCACAGAAGCGGTAAAATTAAGTTTTATGAAAAGTTCAGTTTTTTAACTACCACTTAGTAGTTTCACTATTCATCAAAAATTGATGTTTTTCAGAACAATGTCAAAATTTCATCCTAATCTATATTTCATATTCCGAATTCAAAAATGAAGTCTATTTTACCAAATTCATAACATAGAAGTTGCATTAATTAATTTTATAATTAAATCCCGCTGTTAAAACAAATAGCGTGTTTTTAAGAAACAATATCTATCAAAAGATTGACACTTGTTTATGTCTGGTTTAAATGTGAAATTACATCCAATGACCAAAATTGTATTAAATTGTAAAAATATATTCTAAATATACTTTAAAACCACTCAAATTAATAATTGATCACTATTAATTATTTTGATTAAAAAAGTTGTTTTTAAGTATAATTTAGTAATTTTCACTATTCATCAGAATATGAAAGTTATCCGAAAGGTACCAAAATTTCACCTTAGGCTAAATTCGATATTCCGAATCCAAAAATGAAGTCCATTTTGAGATCTAAAATTTATAAAATTTAAAAAGTGGTTATTACTATTCATAACGGCTAGTTTTAATAATATTTTAATAGCATATCGTTGTTTCGTGAAACTCAGTATTGCGTACTACACACGCTATCGAGGAAGGTTGCGATTGCGTGTAATGCAAGGCAAGTCAAGGATGCGTGTTGTGCAAGCTCCTTTTGGTGAAGCGTACAACACAAGACATTAGTGAAATTAAAAAAGAATATTTTTCATAAAATCTTGGGCTGTTACAGACTCAATTTCATCTCTTGGACTCGAATTCTTGATAATATTCAACTATTGATCAGCATAACCTTCCAAACGATACACTGCTAAGATGACTTTATCATGTTCAGAACATTAAAGAATTGAAAAGTAGTACTGATCCATTGTTCAGCAACTAATGGATCAGTAGACCCGCTGAATGAAGGTGGACACTGTCTCATGAAGGATTCAACAGAATGTTGCTCGTTCCTTTGCTCGTTTGAAAGTCCTGCATGATTCATATCTTGAGAAAGTTGTGTGAGCATGGCTACAAGATTTTTCATTCCATCTCCCATAACGTTTGGTTGTTCAGGGGGACAATCATTGCATTTCCTGTCGCATTCCACATTAACACGGTTCCATTGGGTTCCAGCCATTGACTAAAACCAAGAAGAATAGTGTGAGCAACACTAATTATAATAGAAAAAACACATAATCAAGAATAAAATTTTACACTTATGGTCTTATCATAGGTTGTTCATGGCCATTTCTAAAACACTAAGATTGTGTTCTATGCTTAGACTTATCCTTTGGATTCTTACTAAGGCTTTCACATCCTAGTTTTCAAAGGTTGACTATACCTTTCCTCTGATACCAACTATAATGACCCATACTTTACATACATTGTTAGTACTTCAAAATTAAAGTACACTTATTAAAACATATAACAAAACCATGAAAGGACCGTATAGGTATAGTGTCTTTAGAAATTGAGAAACATAAACAACTGGTTCATAAAGCGTCTACACTGTCTCCCATTTATTTCATCATATCTATAGTCCCTTTTGGCATATCTTACTTAATAACCTTTTTCCTGACCTTGGGAAAGAAATCATACAAAAGGGTGAGCTCAAATGCTCAGTAATGGTAAACAAAAGAAATATCAATCACATCATATTCATAAGAACATAGCATTTTGTAAATCTTACCCTGCAAAAGAGATCAAAATTTCATAACATGGGATAAATCATGGTAGTGAAATGTAATCACAATAATCTTAACTTAAAACATGAAGCTTTTTGTAATACACGCATAATCATATAGAATCATTTCTTATTATTCAAGACTCATTTCCAAGACTATCTTAGTGGACAAATTCAATTTCTGAACCGAGTTCATTCCTCGTTTCAGTCCTGTTTCACTAAACCAGTTTAACCTTCTATTCCATCCATGTCTATCTCATGAGATATAAAATCTTTATCCAATGAATTGGAGGGAGATATAGGTCACAACCATCTCATAATGATACCATTCTTATGTGTGCCACAAAATCATAAACCATACATCATAGCATAACCCATGTAATAAAAATGGGATTCTTAAACATCGTGACATCATAAAACAATTAATATAAGATAAAGGAATTCATAAAAATAATTCCATCACAACATAATAAAATCAATGTAATAATAGGGATAGAAACAGAACCCTTTATTATCTTAGATGGAAAATAATTTTGATAAAACACTTGAACTCCATTCTTGAGGAAAATATCCTTTCTACTTCAAAAAAACTTTTCCTTTCTTAACATGTCATGCAATTCTAAAATAAAAGAAGTTGATTAAAAATAAACTTGAAAACTTTTAAAGGAAGTTTTTTGGAAATTATGTTTTAAAAATACATTCATGCCGTATAAGTTAAAAAAAACATTCTTCTCGTACTTTTTTCGAAAAAGTCAGAAAGCACCTCGTACGAAAAATGACAAAAGATTCCTTTCATATCTTTTACTAAAAACTCACCGAATGGTAAAATTGGATTTAAACAATTTTAGGTGGATGGAAATAATATTACATATTGAGGAAACATGGATGTGGATGATAAAATACACGCCAGTAAATTCCAAAGTATAAACAATCTCAGATAAAAATGAGATTGTGATATTTCCCTTACCTCAGGTCCGATTTGCTTCGTAAATGTCCAAAACTCCTGTATAATGATTTAAATAATGTCATTGACTTATTCCAGAATCATACTCATTGTTATTATATCATATATGGTCATATTATTAGCTTATTATTAGTAATATTTCATTGCTACTTGTTATTCGGGTGTTTATTACTTTTTGTTCTTATGCGTGTTTTGTCGAATAAATTCTTATTCTTCTCTTTAGGTTATAGATACCTCATTTACAGAATGGTATTAGTGTAATATATATCATATTAATTCATTAAATTCATTTATATAATCATTATGCAATTAAGATCATGTATAACGAGTTGCATCACATCGTGGAGACGGTATTACGTACGTATGCACGAGCGATGATATCGTTCCCATGATCATGGAATCGTATTGGAGTGTTTGTATACTATTTAAGAATAAATATCACTTTAAAATAATCATATATATTCATTATTAACACTATTATACCCATCCAAGTAAGGTGGTGGTGGAAAATAGATTACACCATTGCGTGGAGACGGTATTCCGTACGTACGCACACGCGGTGATTTCGTTTTCCGTAGGATGGATAGATGGTGAAATAGGGTTGTTTCATACATATAATAACATATTAGTATATGAGTGATACTTATGTTATTAATTCATAATGAAACAACTAAATAAGTAGAAGTGGAAGAAGAAATCAAGTTGAAAGAATCGGTAACGGACATTACCTCTTCTTTGAACCGCCTCTTTGAGACCTCCTTTTAGGGCACTAAAATTGGTCTTTGAAGAAGACCAGGACCTCTAGGATGTTTCTAGGGAAGTGGAGAGGAGAAATTGTCAGGTTTTGGCCGAGCTTGAAGGCTAAAAGTGGTGTGAGGAAGAGAGGGAGGAGGTGCCCTTTTATAAGGGAGGAGAGGGGCACCTTCGGAAAAACTAAAAATATTATTTTATTATAAAGACATATTCAGTTTTAAATAGCTCCAAATTGATTTATTTCGAAGCTAAGGTGGGGAGGGGTCGAAATCCTTTCATCCAATAGAATTTGGACATGTTTAGTTTACTATTTTAACCTTATCATTTAGATTTAACTTTAAGTTAGATAATTTTACTTTTACCGTGTCTTTTTGTGTTTATACACTATAAGGTTAATAAACTTACCATAACAAGCGAAACAAAACCCAAGTTTTTTATTATTAATATATATAACCTTATCTAAGTCATTTGGATGAACCTAAGATTTTTAGGAATAAAATAACAATTAATAATATCATATTTGTTTTAAAAACTATTTTATGTCAATTTTGACACTATTTGGTAATTGATTTTTGTGAAAATCATAACAGAATGATTAGTTTGAAAAAAGTTAATTAAATCAATACTAACACATCATATTAACATATAAAATTATTGGAATTTATAAAAAGTCTCAAATTACATTTATTTGGGTATTTATAACATCAATTATGTCAATATTTCATTAATAAGATAACTACTGCATCATCATTGTGTCATAAATAAATTAAATTATTTAAAGTCTTAAAATTATAAAAAAATACCACTATGTAGGAAATCTTTTTATATTTCTAATGAATAGTCTAATTTATCTTATATAAAACCTTATATTAAAAATTATTTACTTATTAAACTTTGATTTTAACTATTTTAACCCTTCTTTAAATAAATTAATAATAAATGTCCTAATCTAATCCAAGTGGGCCTAAATGGTCATATTTTATTCCTAAGGTTCTTTTTGGTCTAATTAAACTTATCCAATAGAATTAGGACATGTGTTAGGGTAATAATAATATCATTTTTACCCTTAATTACCCTATTTATTTTTAACCGTGGTAAATAAAAGTAAAAAGTTACTATTCACCAAAAATTATTTTCATCTCATTGAACCACATTTTAGTCCTTGATATTAACCGTGTCTCTCATATTTTTGAAATTCTACTCACAGAAACGGTAAAATTATGTTTTATGTAAATTTTCAAATTCTCCTAGGAGGTGGGTAAAAGACGATGAAAAGTTCAATAAAATTTTTATATATCTAAAATTATTATAAAATGAATCCAATTAATTGCATTGAACTTATATAGGTATTATGTATCAATTTTGACCTAAAATAAATTTAATTAAAATAAATAATTATTTAAATAAAAAGTCCGTTTTTAAATAGTAACCTAGTGTTTTCACTATTCATCAAAAATTGAAAGTTTCCAGAAAAATACCAAAATTTCCCCTAGGCTAATTTCGATATTCCGAATCCAAAAATGAAGTCCATTTTGAAAGATTAAATTTACAAAATTTCAAAAAGTGGTTAGTACTATTCATAACGGCTAGTTTTAATAATATTTTAATAGCATATCGTTGTTTAGTGAAAATCAGTATTGTGTACGACGCAAGCTATCGAGGAAAGTCGCGATTGCATGTAAAGCAAGCCAAGCTAGTGTTGTGTGTTGTGAAAGATTCCCTTGATGATTTATATAAAATAAAAACAAAATATTTCTCATAAAAGTCTCGGATGTTACACTGAGTACCCATCTAAGAAATAGTAGAACGCATGACCTGCCACTCTCTCAAGGACTTGGTCAATGAATGGTAAGGGGAAATGGTCCTTCTTGGTGAATGAGTTTAGATTCCTATAGTCAATGCAAACCCTCCATCCACTACTCACCCTTGTTGGAAGAATATCTCCATCCTCATTGGTTATCACTGTGATTCCAGCCTTTTTTTGGAACCACTTGGATTGGGCTCACCCATTCACTCTCAGTTATGAGATATATGATACCAACTTTTAACAATTTCATAAGTTCTTTCCTTACTACGTCCATGATATTTGGATTGAGTTGCCGTTGAGGTTGATGACATGGCTTTGAATCAGATTCCAGAACAATCCTATGAGTCCCGATAAGTGGGATAATCCCAGGAATATCAGAAAGGGTCCAACCAATGACTTTCTTATGCTTCCTAAGGACATCTACAAGTATCCTCTCATGATTGGATTCAAGAGAAGAAGAAATGACAATAGGATGTGTTTGATTGTCCCCTAGGAAAGCATACTTGAGTGTAGTGGGAAGTTCCTTCAATTCAAGATCAGGTTGGTTCGGAATTTCAAAAGAAGATTGGGACATTGGATCAAGTTCAATTTCCTTTTTTAGAGTTTCAGATAGGATTGATTCCCCACATGTAGAAGTTTCATCTACTAGATTGTCTTGATCAGATTTAGGGAAGGAATTTAGAGTGGTCTCTATGAAAGTGGTTTCTTGAAAGGTTTCACTGATTGTTGGACCTAAGACTTTATAATAAGAGCAATTTGAAAATGATTCAAGCCAAGGAGATAAACTTCCTTTATATGAACAAAGGAAATCAATCTCATCCTGAATTAAACATTCATCAAATATTCCTTGATGTTCCATGGATTCATTATCAATGCTTCCTATCATGTTTACTTCATGAATGTCCTCGTCATCCCCTATTTTTGAGCTTTCATTATAGATGTTCAAGTCTAGACTCATGTTCCCAAAGGTGATGGTCATGTTCCCATTTCGAACTCGGATAACAAAGTTGATTGTTGCATGGAAAGGACGACCAAGGATTATTGGGGTTTGTTCGTTATTTCCTAAGCTTGGATGGTTGTCAAGGACAATGAAGTCAGCAGGGTAGATGAAGTTTTCAACCTTTACCAGAACATCCTTTAAAATACCCTTTGGAACCCTAATAATACGATCAACAAGTTGAAGTGTGACAGATGTGGGTTGGATTTCTTCTAGCCCTAACTGGCAGTACACAACATAGGGAATGATATTTACACTAGCACCTAGGTCACACAAGGCCTTGAAAACTTTTCTCTCTCCTAGTTCAACATTGATGTAAGGGAAACCTGGGTCTTTCAACTTAGGAGGAATGGTCCCTTGAATGGTGGTACTCACATTAGCAGCCAAAAGGACTTGGTTTTTATGTGAAAATTTTCTTTTAAAAGTGCACAAGTCCTTAAGGTACTTTGAGTAGGCAGGTATAGTTTGGATTTCATCGAGAAGGGGTATGTTCAACTTGACTTGTTAAAAGATTTCCCTCAACATTTCACTCAGTTCAGGCTTGGTTTTCACCCTCACGCATTGAGGAAATGGTGCAGGTTGTGGGGTTGTTTGTTAAAGAGTTGTTTCCTTGACAATGTTATCAGTTTACTCAGTTTGATCTTGTTGTTCATTTGAATTTTTATCCAAGTTTGAATCTTTATGTGGGTTATGAATAAGTTGTTCAGGTTTCTCAATTGATTTCCCACTTCTTAAAACAGTCACAGCCTTTTGTTGTTCATGAGTTGTTTGAGCACAACTTGAATCTCCCCATGAAGTTGAGGATAGAACTGCCTGAGTAGGCATGGGTGCCTTTACAGTTTTGATGGTTTGAAGTTCTTGTTTTAGGGAATATACCTCTGAGTTCATCCTTTCCATTTGTTTGCATAGTTTTTCTAGTAGGATTTGTGCAACAGTTTGGGTTGGTGCTTGAGAAGATTGGTTTATCCTGGGGGGATATTTTGGAAGTGGGATAGTTTGTTGAAAATGGACCGGTGGCTGTTGTTATTGGATAGGTTGGGTTTGGAACTGGTTATGGATTTGGTAGTTCTGATGGGGGTAAGGATTTTTTCCCTGTGGTTAGCTAGGTTGTTGGTTATCTTTCCAATGGAAGTCTGGGTGGTCATTATACCTTGGGTTGAAGTTGTTTTGGTATTGAGGCTTTTGAAAGTTCAAAGCATTTACTTCTGCTGGGGGCCTCCTAAAATAACATCTTTTATGGATGGAATGGTTGGGAAGTTGTCTGTCTTATGGTCATGTTTGTCACAAATTGTGCAAACAGGGTCAACAGTTTGGATTTCATGGACTTTCCTAAGGTCTATCTCTTAAACCTTCCCAGAGAGTGCTGCGAGTTTAGCCCTAAGGATTTCCTCTTCTTTAAGTGTATGAATTCCAGTAGTTCTTTTTGGATTTTCAGAATAAGGTGAAGTTCCCCATGTTTGGTTTTGTTCAGAAATGATTTCTAGATACTCGTAAGCATCATTTGGGGCTTTGTTTTTAAAGGTTCCATTACAAATCATGTCAATGAATTGTTTATTCCCTGGACCCAACCCTTCATAGAAAATTATCACTTGTTCAGGTATAGAAAAACCATGGTGTGGAACCATGTTTAGAGTGTCTTTGAACCTCTCCCATGTTTCATATAATGACTCTCACTCTTTTCAAAAAAGTTTTGGATACTCTTTTTATGTTCAATTGTTTTGTGGCGGGGAAAGGATTTTTTGTTGAATTCTCTTTGTAGTTAGTCCCAAGAGTTGATGGATGATGGTATCAAATTGTTTAGCCAATTTTTAGATTGATACTTTAAATAAAAAGGAAATAGCCTCATCTTAGCTGATTCTAGTTGATGTGGGGGACACATGGTTTCTACAATGTCATTGAACTCCTTAATGTGCAGGTATGGCATCTCAGACTCCATTCCATGGAATGTGGGAAGGTGGTTTAGGACATGAGGTTTAAAGATGTAGTTGGCATCTCCTAGGGAATTGTGTCTAATGCATGATGGGGCATTGGTCTAGGAAGGTGTGAGTTAGTCATTCATGGTTTGATCCATTGTATTCCCTAAGTTTGGGGCTGCCTCATTTGGGTTTCCATTTTGGTTTCCACCCGGGTTTATGAGTTGGTTTCTTTGAAGAACTTACATTGAAATTGGATCAATTTTGGACTCTAGAGAATTAGGAATATTAGGATCTAATGGAATGAGTTCCCTTGGTGTACTTGACTCCCCAACCCCAGGACTATCCACCCTAACTAGACGGTTTGATTGATCGCGGGTGTAGGCGGACATGCGCCAAAAGAAAAAAAACGAGAAAGGGACAAGATAAGAGAATTTTGATGAGAAAACAAGAAATGGGGGAGAATATAATGGGTGTTTAGATGACTTACTTGGGTCCCCTTCAATGGTGCCAAAATTTTATTCTCGCTCTAATTTACCCAAGAGAAGAAGGTAAGACAATCCTTGTAGTTTATCTTGGGTTGTCGAATCCTCAGAGACCTAAGAAGTAACCTATAGACATGTACATTTTATGGACTGTTTTTGGATATTAAGTGGCCAACATGGGTTTATTTTAGATGGGTTTAAAGGAAATATAAGAGAATTAAGTGAATTCAATTTAAAAAAATGAGTTGATCCTAGGTTATCGCTCGGGGTGGATTGGACGTATTTCCTTTTTAATGATTTCAATTTCTTATATTTGAGATGGGTTCATTTAAGGAGATAAAACAACATCATCTCTTACTGATTTAATTCCTAAACCCTTTAATACTAATCACCTATACACTTGAAGGATCAATGTTTTGAGCACTTCAAGGTAAAAGTTTGTATTAGCACTTGAAGTGTGTTGCCTTAAATTCAACAAGGACGATGGAGTTTAAAAATCATCAAATAAAAATCTCAATTAAAGAAGTGATTATACATTAATGAGGTGATAAATAACATCCAATCCAGACCCTTTATACTTCCTTGTATCAACCCATATGTGGGTTAGCCCTCCATTGATCCCATGGTTTCAATGGAAGTGGAAAGTAGACTCAAGAGGGAGGAAATTGAGAAGTAAAGAAAACAACAGAAATAAAATGATCACTCCACCGTTGTGTGAATAATTTCACAAGGTTTGGTGTGAATAAATTCACACCTTGATCCAAAGGTATCAAAGTGATATGAATAAAAATAGAATAAGAGTATAAGAAGAACTTTTATTAAGAAACTAAAGTGAATTGAACAACTTACATGTGAAAGACAAATTTGAGACAACAAAATTGCAGCATAACATTTCAATTGAACAAAGCATCCAAGATTTTCAACTCCTTCACCACCACTACCTTAAATAGGAATATTTGAGCCCTTGGGTTGAGCCTCAAATAGTTAAAGTCTTCTCAATTAATTATGGTAGGCCATAGGTGGGTGGAAAGTAAGGAAGAGTTGATTTTTCCACCCTTGACCCGAGGTGGCAGCCAGGTTTCCTTTACCGAATATACGCCCTTGGAATACCTTCTATATGGCCGAATCAGAGTGGGACATAGAATAATAAAATGGAGATACAGATGTCTTCTAGCCTCCTGTAAAATAGAAGCCCATTTGAAGATTTGGATTCCGATATATGATCATATTAGTGGCTGTTTTTCTGGGCCGCAGAATCTGGCCTAGAATTTTATCTCTAACTTGGTCCGCCCAAATGGACTCTATGTATTCCGAATTAGCATTGGATAATAAATAGGTTTTTGTTCATATACATGTATTATATCATCCCACGAAATTTGGGATTAATTGGGACTCTATGTTGGGCCCCACAGTCTCATCCGTGGGATGGTGTCCCATTTGACTTCTCCAGAATTGTTTCCTTTCATAACAAAATATCCCCATATTCTTCCATGAATTATCCATTGATCCATGAATAAAAAATGTTCATATTTAAGTGTAGATCAATTTACAAAAAAATATCAAATTAAAATATGTATAATTAGATTCTTTAAAATCAGATGAATCATTGTGTACTTTAAATGATGTTAAAAAATGTACCACCTAATAGTGCATTTTAAGAAGGTATTACAATCATAATGTGAAATGATGTTCAAAGTGTAAAATGCACTAAAATGGTGTTTATGAATAATAAATAACATGAATATTATATATATTACCAATTAATTTTAGCCTCATTTAGTGGCTAATCAGTGGGCATATAAGACACACCCATTTGTAAAACCACTTTAAACACCCAATTTTTCAAATAAATCCATAAAATACATCAAACACAGAGTATACACCTAGGATAAATAATTTAAAATGAAATTTAAACATAAAAACCAAATTAAATTATAAATATAATGGTATTCCATAAAAAAACTCTTAAATAGAGACACTTACCCCAGATTCAGTCCAAATCCCATCACCCTTGGCCAATGCCACCCGTAAGAGGTATAACAAATACTCACACACCTACACCATAATAAACAAAAAATTTCATCCGTAAAATGATAAGTTAATCTAACACCCCATTTTAGGGTTATAAATCTCCAATAAAGAGGAACAACAAGTCTTGAGGATGGGGAAAGAAGAAGAAAACAAGAAGAAATCAACTTACCTCAAGCCAACACACCATAAATTTCAAGATAAAATTGCCATCAAGGAGGGGGAAGAGCACCATGGTCAAAGCGGAGAGGATAAAGATGTATGGGAAGTAAAAAGAGCCCCAAAAACATAAAAACCCATTAGTATTATTTTGGTAAAAACCCAATTTTTATATGACCTGGACAGGGATACATGGTTAGAAAAATTATACACCAACTGTGTGGGTGCCACTGTCCACCCAAAATAGGCCACGTGGTTTTCCATGGGGTGTTGAATGGTTTGAAAAACCATGATAAAACCCTATAAAAATTATTGTCAAAAACTGCAACATGCTCACACAATTACCACATAGTTATAAAAAC
>CAUJRU010002847.1:0-63494 GCA_963277665.1 Viscum album | reverse complement strand
TATTAAGAGGCTATTAAGTTTACTTATATGAGTTAAATTATCAAAATTGGAAAATTAATAAAATTTATGAAATTTTCAAACCCACCTTTTAATTTTAATTTTTTTTTATGATTTTAAATTAATTTAATAAGACATTATTTTAATAAAATATCAATAGTGTCAATTTTTTCACTATTCATTTCATTGAATTTATATAAAATAAGACCGATATATAAGCTCAATAAAAGGCACTTAATTGTATTATAAAATGTAATATTCACCTATAAAATTTGAAGATGACATAAATTATTTTAAATAATATAAATTTTACTATTTATAATATCATTTATTTGATATTTATCTTTATAAAATAGTTATTTTATCACAGTTGTATCAATATTTATGGTAATTATATAATATCTAAAAAATATAAATAAATTTACATGATGTATATAATTTCATTATATTTCTAGATAATATATATTTTTGATGTTTTATCATGTTTATTGATACATTAAAATTATTATAATTATAAGAGATAAGAGAGTGACATGTTGTCACTTTCTTTTGTTTTAATTATAATTACATAACGTTCAGGAAAAAAGTCCATTAAATGTATAAATTTTAACCTTATGTGATATTGTTCTAATTTCATTAATCTAATATGATTTCTCAGGTGTTATGGTAATTTTATAATCTTTATCATATTATGACTTACACTAATTTATTTGATTTGCCTTTAACCGTGGTAAATAAAAATTACCGTAATGACTATTCATAATAAAAAAAATAAATGTAACCTATTAAAATAATTTGGATCAAAATTTTCCAATTATGGAATCTATTTTTCAAATTTAAAAACATATAATTTGTAGTAATTATATTAAATTAATTCTCATTTCCAAAGCGAGAAAACAGATTTTTAATGTAAAAACCATTAAAAGATTGATGCACATTTATATCTATATAAATGTGAAATTACATCCAATGACCAAAACTGTATTAAATGATAAAAATATAATTTAATTATACTTTAAAATAAATTAAAAGGATAACATTTCTGTATAAATAAATTAGATGAACAAGTAGTTTTAAATTAAAATGTAGTATTTTTCACTATTCATTAAAAATGAATATTATCAGAAAAATACCAAAAATTATATCAAAGTAAATTTTTATGTCATTCATCCAAATAAGAAGGTTATTTTTCCAATGATATCTTACAAATGTTTAAAAAACTATACTTAAAAGGATTCCTCCATCAAAAGGCTGCAAAACTGCATTTTTAGAAAAATGATCATTTTATCCATAATATTTAATTTTTTCTTTTATCATGTATTGAAAACATATAAGACGAATTTTAGAAATTAAGTTGAATATATTAAATAAATATTTCACAAATAAAATCCATAAATAGTGATTCTATTATTTTATAGACTCAATTATTTTCATTTAAATGGTTCTTTAAGGAAGTTAATACTATTTATACCAACCATTATAGTAAATATGTTATAATATTTACTTATAATGTATACATAGTATTGAGTGAAATGAATTCTATCAAAATAAATTGAAATTGTGTCTAACACAAGCCAAGAATACTGTAGTGTATACTTTATGTTTGTACGGAGTTGTGTATAACACAATATAATCTTGGTGTAGCGTATAACACAAGACATCAAAGAAATTAAAAAGAATCTATCTCATAAAATCTTGGGGTGTAACAACATAAGTCTACATTTTTCTCTATCTACACAAACTAACAGTGAACTATCCTCTTCACTATTCAATATGTATCAACTGATTACATGAATAGTTTTATTATCGGATAATGCATTGGGGATATAATATCCAAGAACTGGTTCATGAAACTGATTTTATTCATCAATCACATTGATGGTGTGTTTACACCAATCATGTCTCTGTGGTTCATCTTTGAGAAAGATGTGCATAGTTATTCTTCGAACAACCTAGTGAGATTTTATCACTTATACACTAGTTCATTTTATCATCTATCTTCTCGAATCTTGAAGAGGGTGTGAACACCTTTCCAATGTTTGTGGATCCTTCTCTTTTGTGAAACTATAATGGTTTTTGGGACTCCCCTTCTTCTTAAATCCTTTAAGGGTCATGTGACTCTTGTTCTTCATGAAAATAGAAGTAAAAAATGATTTATTTTTTAGGAAAATGGGATCTCTCAAAGAATATGCAAGAGGAGGTATATTAATTAATGTCAGGGATTCTTATTTTATAGGTTTGAATCACTACCTATAGTTCATTTAACTTACATAGGAATCCCCACAAAATATTTCATATCATAGACTAAAATAATGATCTAACAATCTTGCCTTTGAATACTCCAAATGTGGTTTATGAAAAACTAAAAAACCTGGAATTTATTCATCATGATCAGGAATAACCTTTGTGGTGGTATCCTCACATGTATGCATTCAATAATGTTTGACCTAAATAACTCAAAATAATCAAAGAATAATGAACAACCGAACCATCCTCCTGCAACTATGTTTGTAGATCAACTGAACTATCTTCAATTTGAATCGTGCAAACAAAGTTTAATAATTCTTCTATAACGTTTGTATCATTATTTAGACCTCAAAACATTCACGGTGTCCACTGTTTTGACTGATGGTTATTTTTTCATCTTCTCCATTGAGACAATGGTGTCATTGATGGAAGGTAGGAGGAAGACAACGACGCTGGTAAAAAATGCACAAATTGTTTGAATAATAATGAATGGAGGATTGTATTTCCATAGTTTAAACTAGTGGGGCATGGGATGTAATGTAAAATTGTGATCTCTTAAATCTAATAACTCATGTTATGTCTGGTTTTTAGGTGAATGTATAGTGACATCTGTTTTTCCTCTAACATTGCAACCAAGAAGAGGATTTCTCGGCTTTATAAGCACATTCATGTGGACTTTTGCTTCAAGAAAACATTAGGGTAGGCACCAGGAAAACAAATTTACATCATGCCCTAAAGGGCCGCAACCCATGTTGTCCAAGGTTTGCAGGATTAGCCCCAACCTATCTGTAGCCTTGGTGATGCACACCATGTGCCTTAGACACAGGCCTGCCGAGGTCTTATACATGTCCCTCAACTCCTCTTCCACCTTTCAGTACTATAGGTATTTACCCCCCACCATGTGGTCTACCAAGAGTCCCAAAAGCGGGTTGGTGTACTGGACCCTTAGGCTTGTAATGTCCTTTGTCTTTTAATGGTTGTAATTTTTTTTACAAACACATAGATTAAATTCTAGGTGAATTAACATATAAAACAAATCCACCCTCCACTTATCCACTTATTCTTTCAATATTCTCTCATGAAATATTGGATGGTTTATAGTTTAATTAATTATCTCCTTAAAAGTCTTCTTCATGAATTTATATGTTATAATAATCTTAAAGTTAGCACTTGCAGGGTTCTCATGAAATAATGAAATGTTTCATTACATTCTTCAAATAATATTATATTCTTTTTGTAATAGAAACTTCAAATAGATTTTTTACATCAAAACCCCTATCATATTTGTTTAAAACAATTTATTAGTTTTGGTACATGGATTTTAACTTAATACCACATAAAAAATCAACAGATTTATTAGGATAATTATTCAATCATAACAACCAACTTCATTAATTTAATAAATAACAATTCTTTAAGCATCACAAAAAAACTAAATTTCATCAAAATATGTTTCTTGAAATATTAATACATAATAACATTATCCGAGATCTATTGACTTTGAAAATGCATCATCATATTGACATAAATGATATCTTCTTCTCTCATTGATCCCCACTGACATCTAAAAAAATCATTTGAACATAAATACAATCCATACACAATGGGGGAAATTCAACATTGACCATTTTCTATGGGTCCTATACATGGACAACACATAGTTATCTTGAACAAGATTGAAAGAGAAAATAATTAGCCGCTTAAAAGTTCACTTGTTAAGTTTCACATTAGATATATGTGTAACAATCTTATGATCCATGCCCATGTACATCATTTGTACCATGTATGAAAGCTATAACAAGATAACCAGTGTGTCAAAACACCCAAACTTCTTCATAAAGTCATCTAGATCATTAGGGATGATTCATGTTTACTATACCACCTAGGTCACTTTACCTCAGAGATGACCAATTTCCAAATAATAATAGATCAAAGCTTAAATTATTACCATAGAAATCATACAGTTCGTTGTTCCATTTTATCAACTTGATGGTTACTGTGTTTGTCGATGTGTACTACCCTAAAATTTCATTAACAAAATGAAATATAACTTGATATTATCAGTAGTATTATTAGCCCTACAAATTCTTGTATCTGATGGCCCATATAATAGATTTATCCCAGAGTTTTGTTATTCCTAACATCTATTAATCCAACTACTATTCACCTAAATCAACCAATACTGAAGAATATGTAGTGTCAAATGACATACTTAAAGAATGACCCTTCCCCAAGAATTTCTAGCATGTTGAAACTGAGAATTACATTATTCTCACACCCTTTAACAAGGGTAAAAGTACAACACAACCACCTGTCAAACCTGAGTGTATTTTTGGAATCTAAAAGTCCTAATCAATAAAAAAAACACCTAGATGACACCTAACAACTGAAATATCATCACAACATTTATAAATGATTTATGTTTTAATATTACTACCTACACTAGGAAAAAAACCTTACTGATACATAATGTGTTCATCCTATAATATGGTCACAACTAAATGGCACTAGGTAGAATGTCCAAAACATTATATTCAAGAAATAGAAGAATAATTCTACCCGCAACTCTCATGTTCCCAATACAAGGAAAAATTGTCAAGGATTAAACCTTACATGTTATTTTAAATTAATAACACAACATTATGGTTTCATTTAATCCTTTATGTAAATTCCCATTGATTTTTTTCTAATTCCACAAAGAACTCTGGAATGTTATATCAATCTTCCTATTAAATATTATCTATTTAATGGTCATTATATCACATTTTCGGTATCTTATTCCATATATTTCCTTTATCGATTATATTCATCCATAATATTCACATATCTATAATAGTTAAAGAAAAAATTATTTTCATGCTATAGGGGAAAAACACTTTAGGTTGTAATTAGAATTTTAATTAACCTAAGCCTCTTAAAAATATATTCCCCTATAGATAAAACGTGTTTTGTTAATTTTATGGAACTGGTTCAGTAATATTCCACCTTACACTTATATGTAACATTGTATAACTGGATTTTTTTACTTTAAATAACAATCTATATATGGAAAACCATACCCCCAAGGGTTAAGTTCTATAGAATATCAAAATAAAGGAAAAATATGATGGTACCATCCTATCCAACATGGGTCCATCTAAATTCCAAAAAGTAGTAGTTGATTTAATTATTAATGTTTCAAAACACCCTTAATGGGTTATATTATAAGAAACATTCCCAAAATGTCTTACTTGGGTCCATTTCTGGATTTAGTAATTTAATCACATGAGTCATCATGCCCAAATTTTTTAGGCAGCTCAATTTATAAAGGAAACCATTATCTATAAGAATTACATTTTAACATATACCATAATTTATTTCGATGCCTTACCATTGACAAATAATAAATGTCCTTGCCCTTATAATTCACAACTGGAATGAATGTAAAAATGAGGTTTTCATCTTTGAGTTCATAAGTTAGCAAGTCCATTTATAATTTTTTGATTATATGGGTTACCATTCCAAATTTATAATGGACTTGGAACCCATTTAATCAAAACCATATATGTTTCATCCCATTTAACCAATGTTTCAGGGCTTAAAAAATTCCAGTATTGGTTATTAAACGTTCCACCATTAAGATATATGGGAAAACACCATTTTGGTTGATACTAACACTTTAACAACCAATCGTATATTACAATTATAACAAGACAAGATATCACATGGAATCAAATAATATATACTTAAGAACAGGAAACCCCAAAAGCTTGGTTTATAAGAAAATCATGAAAAGTAATCACATAAAAAGGTATATATATAAGATTGATACTAAAACACACAAGGCACATCTGACATGATAATATGTAGTTTGGAAGTTCAATATATACTTCATGGAATTTTCATTGAATGTGAATCTCTATCTTCCTATAATGATGCATGTACCAATAATTCCTTTATATACCAGAAAAAGGGTAAAATACCATTATCTCATAAATCAACATGTAGGAAAAGTGCATCAATCAATTAAGATGAAATAATAATCAACTACAATAATGGATAAAAAACAAAATCCCATCCATAGATACTTTTACATTTCCCCATTGATGGGTTGATCACTCCTAGAAATGAATATTTACCAAGAATCCACACATTTCTAGTCTCATATATACTAGCCCAAAATAGAAATATAAATGAAAAATGACCTCATCTGATACCAATTCATAATGTCCCAACCCTTCAACCACTAAAATGGTACCCGGAGCTGGTCGATCACATGGCCTCAAGTGTGCCTCCCCATATGCCACAGGCTTCTAACTACCAGCAATGGTCCAATGATGGTATGGTGGGGAGACTATACCATCATGATCATAATAGCACAATTGTATAAGAGGTAATGAAACAACAAATAGTGGAAACATTATAAATAAAATACAGAATAGTGGAAAATAACAATAACTGATAAAATGGCCAATGCCAAATATACAACCATGCATATATGTCCATATCATTCTACATAATATAATAAATAATCATACATCATGTAGTACAATATAGTATAGTATAATTATAATAGAAGTGAAAAAAATATTAGAGGTCTAACTCAATGATAATCATGGGATTAGGTTCATTCCTTTTCCCCTAACTCCCATATCATTGAATACAAGTACGAATGTTGAATCCAGAACATAATCATGCAACAACAAGGTCTATTTAGTTACCCAGTGAAATGGAGGCCCGAATAGTGTGTGAGATATAATTATTAGGTTACCACCAATGGTGTCTAAATCTATCCAGTTTATGGACATAAATTACAACAGTTCACATGTATGATATGTAAAGTTGTAAAAAAAGAATATAAAGAAACCATGTTACACTCAAGATCCTCGTGAGATTCCTGGATGAAAATACCTACTTCATCCCAAGCCATAATATCTATAATGATATCCCCAAATACATGTATGAGTAAATATATATAGATATATATGGATATATATGGTATATATATAGTAATGTTTATATACATATATAGATATACGTATTGAAAGTTAGGACTCGAGGCATAACATATGCGCCCATGACTAATCATAAGAATCTCATAAGGTAGTATGAAGGGACATCATGCCTACATATAAAAATATATAAGGAACACCATTCCTAGGAATTATGATGTATAAGGGTTTACATTCTTGATAATCATAATGTATAAGGGATGCTATGCTTGAGTATCACAATTTATAGAGAACTCAATTCCTAGGTATCACGATGTATATGGGACATTATTCCCAATTATCACAATGTAAAATGGACACTATGTATAAGTATCACAATGTGTAAGGGATGTCATTACTAAGTGTCATGATGTATAAGGGAAAGTATTCTCAAGTATCTTAATGTATAAGGTATGTCATGCCTAGATATCATGATATATAAGTGATTCAATGATTGAGTATCATGATGTATAAGGGGTTCCCTTCCCGAGCATCGCGATATATAAGGGATTTGATGCGTGAGTACCCTAATGTATAAGGGACACCATTCCCATGTGTCATGATGTATAAGGGATTAGATGCATGAGTATCACAATGTATAAGGGACACCATTATCTGGATCATTCCACATCACAATTCAATCATATAATTTGGGCCGTTTCATTTATAAGAAAATCAAGAAGGCCATGGGAAGCTCAATTCCGTTTATTATTCAAATATTCCCATTTAGATGCCCCGTTTTTTTATGAAAGAAGATCACCTCTTAGGTGGTTTTAATTTAAAATGGTTCATGTTGGTTATCATTCCCAAATCAAATAAATCAATTTAATCATCACTTACATGATAGATTAATCATCACACCTCAAAAAATGATCAATGTTTGTAATGCATTACAATTAAAGTCATTTGAATATCACCCAGAGAGGGTGTTTTAATGTCCTACATGAAGCACATGTCATGATTATAAAATCAATGTACCTAAAGGCGGTGGTTTGTGTTGATTTTAACAACTAAAATGTTTAAATTTAATGAATAAATAATATTTAATTTATTTATTAGTTCAAAATATTTTATTTTACATTTAAGAGGCGTCTCATGGAAACAACAACACAAAGCATAATGGGGTAATTTAGAAATGAGAAACACATTAAGGGAAAATATATAAACCACGTAAATTATACAAAGAGAGTTCCAATATTAAGTTATTGGACTTTAACTCAAGTCGAATCCTTAGAAAATGGAAGAATCGACAAACTCCCTAAAAAAGCGATCAAGATCTCGAATGGATTTAGCATTCTATACTAGAAGATAAATAAAAGAAGAAGTAATAGGAACTAACGGATTACTAGTGGCTATCCAATGTGACATATTAATATTTAATCTAATCTTGAGTTGAGGATATCAAAAAAGCCTAGGAAACGGAGATGAGCCACTGTTGAGACCTCCTGGGAACCCTCTTGTTGTCTGAAGAAAAAAAGAAGGGGTTGATCCCCTAATAAAATTTAAAAAAACCAACCTCACATGATTTTCAATGTGAACCGTATTCATGTAGTTATTTTCTCAGGGTAAACCCAAAGTATTTCACATCCTAAATACTCCTTGGATTTACCCCATGAAACTCATTCACACCATGAAAGGAATTCACAATGTGAATAATAAGTTGGATTAGTTTTTAGTAGCCTAGGATGTCTGTTCATCCTTTGGTGTTCCCCTGATACTCTCGGGCAACCAATTAATCATAACCCACATCCTAAAACATCACTTATGAATATTAAAACCCTCATAACCTCACTCAAAATCCCATATTCCAGGACATCCCATCCACCAAAGGAAAAAATTCAATTTCCTTGGAAACTTAATATGGTCCAAACATGGGATCTTACTATAAAAAAATGTATAATGATTTAGGAGGTGGAGATTCATAATCACCTAGTCCAAATATACCATTAAATTTAGGAAATTTATTTTCACAACCTACACTAGATCTTAAGTTGTTAATTCATAAAACACTCCTAATAATTTTTTTTTATTTTTAAAACCTATCAAAATTAACATTTTTAAATGAGTTTTTAAACTATATATATAGGGGTTTATAAGATTAAATTAAATAAATTAAACTAATAGAACCATACAGCCTTAAACCATTGGAATTTTTTTTATTTTGTCAATCTGTTCATGTCGGTTGATTGATATTGTATACTTTTATTTTTTATTTTGACTCAGTTCTATTAACCTTAATATTTATTAATTGAAACATTATAATTAAATAAATTTATAATTCATTATTGATAGTTGAAGTAATGATTAACTTTCTATGATCATTGTTAAATATAAGAAAAATAATTTTTTATTTTTCAATATAATGAACCTCGATGAACATATTTCATTATTAAGTTAATATAATTCATTAAATCACATTAAATGTTCCCCCTTACATTATAATTTTCTTTAAAACTTATCCATGTTGGTGGTTTTTCTATTTACTAGATTATTTTTCCTATTTTAATGTTGAATTAATATTTTTTCCAATAATATTTTTTCTCAGCTGTTTTTTATCACGACAATCACATGATTTTAGATCACTTTTTTATGAAAGATTACGGTTTTACCTTTTTTTATAATCCACTATTTCATCATATAAGTTTTCCCATTTTTTCTTAACCGATATAAAAAACAAATTTATTTTATATTAATTCTAATGTAATCATCAATCAATTTTGATTTTCATATAAGATATTTTTTCAATTGGTTGATTTAAACCACTGTTCTTAATCTATTTGAATTGACTATGAACCCCCCCCACTAAAAAGAGAGAGGCCGAATATTACATTTTATTAATGAATTTAATATATATTTTTTATAAATGTGTGTGTGTGTGTGTTGATATATATATAATTGTTAATTAATATTATTATATATATATATATATATAATAATTTATATTTGTATTAATAAAAAATTATAAATATTAATAAGAATATAAATTTAATATTTTATTTCAAATTTTAATTGAAATTTTAAAATAAAAATTAAGTTTAAATTGAAATTCAAAATTTAAATTTTTATTTGAATTTGAAATTAAAATAATAATAAAATTTAAATTGAAATTTATTTTTCAAATTTTAATGTTAAATTAAAATGTACTAATGTGTAATATATATATATATATATATATATAATTAAGATTTCATATGAAAATTAAAATTGAAATAATAAATATATTTTATATTAATATTCCTAAGAAAATAAATTTAACATTTGATTTCAAATTTTAATCGAAATTTTTTTATGATAAATATCATTCCAGTATATGGAATTGTTTTCAAGGTACATTATTAAAGGAAGGTTTGGTTTACATATATGTGAAAAAGGGATACACTTATATTAAAACATCATATGGAGGTTATATATGTTGTACATCATATATTTTTACATCAACAATATTGATACCCCAAGTAGAAAATAAATTTAATTGGTACATTGAAGAAGGTGTGTTACATTTTACATTAAAATGTGATGAAGATTTTGATAAGGCAGTTGATATGTCAATACTTTAGGTAAATATTTCTATAAAAACCATTATGGTAGGTTTGAAAAAAAATATTTTTGTTACAATGGTGGAATTTTGTGCATGTCAATCATTTTTAGACATCATGCATATCAAACAATGTTTCTGATAATAACTTTTCAAGTTACTAAAAGTACAAGGAAAGACCATATATGGAATTAATACAAGGTAATACATAAATGATTTAGTTATCCATTTCCTAATTATATCGATTAAAGTAATAATAAGGATTTGAAATTATTATTTTATCAGTGATGACAAAAATTATTTTAATTCTTTGTTCTAGGGTAGGGGTCATCCATAATTTTGGAATTTATTTACGAACATGAGAATTAGACGATGAAATTTTATATTTTTTTACACATGGTTTGTGTGGTAACCCAAAAATTTCAATTATAAATATTACACTGTTTTAGATTAATATTGAATATATATCATAACAATACATTCCCCTAAATGATAATAGTTTAGTGTTTTTGGAGAGTATATAGATAATCATTGAATTACATGAAATATTTTCAAAATTTATCCAAAATCTATTCTCATAATGTACACATCATAAACATACACTAATTAAACCCTTTTTTATAACATGGGGTGAGGAAATATAAGAATTGGTCAACATAGATGCTCGACAAGGGTCAATATAAGAGATGGTAAAAAATTATCATAAGTGAGTATAAGATAATCATAAGGGTATGATAACATAATCATAAATTATGAATGTTGCACCCAATTAGTGAAAGATCATTATTCTTGAATAGTATAAAGAGTATTTTTATAAAAAAATACATAAGTAATAAGAGTGTATAATCATCAATAATCAATCACAACTCATGAGAAATTTTCATAAGAATAATACATTGGTTATTGGCATACACATAACAATACAAAATAATTTCTTTAGTCAGGGATCACTTCCAAGACTATCATAGTGGATTGGGTTCACTCCCTATTCCATCATTTTCATGGTCACAATTCACTCCTAAGAATGTTATTTTAGATAGAGTCCCTTACTGGATTGAGTTCACTCGCCATTCAAGTCTATATTATCTCATGAGATATAATTTTTTACCCAATGAATTAGAGGGATATATAATTCGATGATCACCCATTAAATAAGGAGGACTATATATATGTGTTCTATCAGATCATAAAACATTCATAAATTCATTATATCAGAACCCTTATAAAAGAAACAAGTTTCATACAATATATAACACTTCATCGTAGAATAACCCATGGAAAATAAATGAGTTTCATAATAATTTAGTCAAATCATTATTAACTAATTGTAGATAAATACGTTTCATATAAACATCCATAAATTATCATCATTATAATCCATATATATAAAACAATTGGATGATATATTAAGATCATATTGATAGTGATGTATAACAATTCTTAAAATATGTTGACATAGAAGATAAATACCTTTAAATGAACACTAAAAATTTTCTTTGAAAAACATGAGAAAAATATCATTTACTTTCAAAATATTGACTAAAAATTCCATGAATACATTGAAAATGATTCATTTAAACTACCAAGGAAACCATTAATGGAATATTAATAATAAGTAATGTTCATGAAATTGGTCAAATATTTTTATGTTGTATATATAAAAATATAACATTATTTTTAGAATTTTCTAAATAGTCAAAAATGAATTGTTTGGAATTTTTTTAAAAAGAATCCCTTAAAAACATTGTCAACAAACTCAAAGGTATTCAAAATGTAAACATTAAAACATTTCAAGTATTGGTAATTACTTCTATAAAAAATTTATTAACATGTATATATACATAAAATATTTTCATCCATATAGTAGAGAAGGCATTAATTTTCATAAAAACATATTATTGGTCATTTTGAGTAGGAATGAGTGAATTTTTTTACTATTACATGAAAATTACATGAAAAACTATATGAGAATAAAATATATGGGTTTTAAAGGATAAGGATCATATATTTTTTGTACCCTTCTCTCTCTTAGTTTTTTAATAATGAAAAACACCATTTTGTGTTCCTAACCAATTATTTTAAGTTTATTTCAGTTACTATGATTAGACATCAACTATAGGAGTTTCTTAGCTGAACTATTGGATCAAGAGGCACAAGGAGGACAATTTTTAAGATTTCCTATGATTGGAAGAATTTACCTCCCTATAATATGGAACTGGAAAGTTGGTAGAGCTAGATAGAAGTACAATCTCTTTTCTAAAGACACATGCCAACCAGTATGGTTGAAAGTAGCTTCTGAGTACTTCCTATAACACCTCGACCAAGAACCTATACATTTTGGAGAGTCACATGCTGTCATGAATCCCTCCCCATATGCTATAGGTAGACAACTAGTGGTAAGGGCCTAATACAAATATTGTGAAGACTACACCCTCTAACTAGAGTAATATAAGCAGCAGAAATTTTAAATCATCATCCACATCATACCAATGTTTGAAAAGTATTTAAACTTAAAAAAATAACTTAGATAATTCTATGATATACAACATAAAAGTTTTATCCCATAAGGATATCCCAAATATAAAACAAATCCAAAATAAAACACATTCACTCTATCCCAACTACTATCCTTGGGACTCACACACCCTATCTCCACAACCTGTCGAAATGCCCCAGCCTAATCCACTACATGTTTCATACTCTGACTTCAATGAAGATATAATGCCTACACATGCACTAAGATTCCCATTTAGGATGTGAACATTAAAATCAATCAGGTCTCACAAATAATGCCTTATATACTCCATCATGTTCATGTGTATGCATGAGGGGATTAAATATAGAAATAAACATTCTCATCGATTCATTATGAAGTAACATGGTCATTATGACACTTGACGAGTACACATATCGGTCAGGCTACCACATGGTAACCAGAACACCATGGTGCCTGACTATACATGCTTCAAAACCATGTCAGAATCCACCTATCACCTCATGACATCGTATCAATTCCCAACTCGTACTTGGAGACTTATTGTATAAAATCATCAAAAAAATCAACCAAATATCCTTAGACACAAGGCTCAGTAATACATACAAAAGGTTTAATATAGTGAAAAAATACATTAAAAATATCATTATATGATTTTAAGCATAATTAAAAATCAAATTACGAGCCATGTATTGTAAATTTTAATGTCATGGAGATTATATACATTATTAAACATCTTGATTCCAAAATAATATCATATTTTATTTAATCTTCATAGAGTGGTCCTAACTTTATTTGAGCCCTTACATCGGTATAGTTTAACCTAGGTAAAAAATGAACAATTTGATGAGTTAAAATCCTAGTAAGGGAAAAAACATAAGAATAAATCATAGAACATGGGATATAAGTAATAACACAATGATATAAAAAGGCATGTAAGATTACTAAATATAAGGAATCATAGCATGTGATCCTATAATAACAGATTCATAATAATTTTGAGGAAATATAAAACATGACTTTAGAAAGATTCAATGATAATTTTACACAGAGGATCACGATTCAATGATAACCACCACAACTGTTTCATATGGATCACGAGTCAATGATAACCACCATGACTGTTGCACATGGAGCATGAGTCAAGGCTAACCACCAAGAATATTTCATATAACATCTCATGTGACTAAACATTAAAAAATTTATTATAGTACTATTTGGAATCACTAATAATAACATGTTCTTGAATATTTTTTCCACGTTATGAATAATAAATAAGAAATCAATCATAAATGTAATGGTTACCCATGGAAATAATTGGGTATCATAATCTTGTCATAAAGCATAATAAATGGGTGTATCATAGAAGTGTCCATGAAAGAATGGAATTAAATAATACATGGAAATTCATAAATTAAAATAGGCATAGATCATTATTAGTGATGTAAAACTAAAATGATAACATGTCAAATAATTATTTAAGAAACTTCACAATTAAAACATTTTTGTGCGGTTTAACGAAAATATTAAAGGGCATTGAATGCAGAAAACAGAATAATATTTTATATAAAACTATAAATGATCCATGAAAAATTTCATAATAATGTGATTTATTTATAAAAAATAAATTTTTTATGAAAATAGATTATTAGTTTCACTTGAAATTGGGTAAGATTTCGGGATGTTACCTTAAATTGGGCTTGCTTATCAGGAAGAATCGAGTAAGGAACATTTTGAAAACATGTACATCTGAAGAAAATAATAATTAATGGATGTTGATACATGAGTTTGAAAAATATAACAATAATTTATAATCTGTGCATAAATATCAAATATAATTTCATTTTTGTAAAAATAGAGAATGAATAACCCGAAGGAATAATGGTGGTTTGGGTAGAATCCCTTACCTTAAGTCTGAAGGTGTACTTAAATTGATATTAATGTCATGAATAATCAAAATAGATTCATTAATTAATAATATGATATCCATTTATACAGGTATTTGATTTACCATTACTTCATTAAATTCATTTAAGGTTTTTTTGATGGGTAAAGAGGTTCAATTTTATCATTTAGGAGCATTGGTTTCCTTAGTTTTCATGATCTGGTAACTTGTATACATGTGAAAAGGAAGTATAAAATGGGGTTTATTATCCAAAATTGAAGTTATAAGTTATTAATGATCTTCCAGAAGTTAAAATTCTCTTATAAATAATTTATTTTTATGGCATGGGGATTAATAATTAGATAAATCATTTCGGTTTATTTTGGCGGTTTTCGATCACAATGAACTCATTTTGTTATATAAATTAATAACATGTGTACAAAATGATTCATGAAAATTAAATAAGATATAATAAATATATTATATTCTAGTTCAAACATAAAAATAGTTTCATGACCATCCTTGAAGACGGGAATGGAAAATTAAAACTTCCCCGTTCTTGAATGTGATAAATTAACACATCACGAACCATGTTTTCATTTCTATTACAAAAAGTGGGGGAAAGAGAGATGATGATGAATTATTCCATTAGCACGAAATAAATTATATTGTATGTAAGGTATTGGAGTTATCATACCATTTGTATGAGTGTAGGTGAGTAAATAAATTGAATATAAAGGAAATTGAAAAGAAACTACAAGAAAAGGAAGAGGGTTTTACCTCTTGAGTGTTTCTTCTTGAGAACCTCCTTAAAGGATTGGTTTTGGTATTTTATTTAGACCAAAACCTCTTGGAAATGTGGTAGGGTCTTGAGATAATATATTGTAATAATTTAGAAAAGGCTAAAGGCTTGAGAGGTGAGGGGATAAGAGGTGGTGAAGGATGGTGTTTATAGTGAGGAGAGGTGTTTTTTCTCATTATTTTAGTCAATATTTTATTATTTTTTCTAAAGACAAGAAATAGTGAGGATTCATGAGACTAAATAAAGTAATTATTGCTTTTGAATTATATCCAATGGTAACTTACATTGTCCCTTACTCAATCATGACTCAATAATTCATTTATTTAATTATAATGTAAATTAGGATATTTCAATATTTACCAAAATTCAAGTATTTTAGAAAAATATACAAAATTCTCCCAAATTTTTTTAACATGTAAAATTTAAAAATGAAATCCATTTTACAAAAAAATCTAAATTTCAGAAATTTAATTTTAAATTATAATCATAATTTACTCAAAAAAATGATTTTAAAATTATGAAAGATTTTATATCACATTGAAAATTTAACAAAGGAATGATAAAAATATATTATAATCAAAATACATAAAAATAATAATTTATATATATATTTTATGATTATTTATTATCTTTAAAATTATTAAATCAGTCACAAATGTATAATTACATATTTATGACTTACAAAAATATTAATAACTAATATATAATTTTTAAACTATTTATTTTATTATACTATGATATAATTATATAATATTGTCATTTATCATATGGATATATTTTATTTATACATTGATTGGTAAGTTTACTATTGAATTGTTTGGTTTTCTATTCAAAAGGTGATGTTATTATTCCAAAAGTGAAGTTATTTTTATTTTTGGTATATGATCCATAACTTCTAGAAATGCATATTATTTCAATAATTATTCATTTATAAAGTTTGTGTTGTGTTATTAATATGATTTTATGTGATTATACTATATGAAATAATTATCAAAAGGTGATTTCATTGATAAAATTTTTGGCACATTGAATTCTTCCCCACTTATGAAATTTCACCCTCGAAATATTGTTTGACATTCTACATTGAAAACTGGTGTGGGTACTTTTTGTTTTCCACATCCTTCAGTTCCCATGTTTCCTCTCCATACTTATGGTTCCACTATAGTACATTGACAAGGTGATTAGTCTTGTTTTTTATAATGTTATATCAACGATCCAATATCATTATTGTCGGCTCTACATAAGAATGATCATTCTCCAACATTACCACCTATGAATTCAGTACATGTGGGGGATCTGGTATGTACTTCCTCAATAGGGATACGTGGAATACATCATATACTTGAGACTTGGTTGGTGGGAGTTCTAGTTGATAGGCCACAACTCCTACATGATAAAGGATCTATAAGGGGTCGATGTACCTGATCATTTCATCCCATTCTTCCCAAATCTCATTATCCTATTCTGTTGAGATATATGATGGAAAAACATATTTTCAAACTTGAAATCGAGGCCTTGTCAATGATTTTATGCATAAATATTTTGTCAACATTGGGATTCCTTGATGTGTTTCTGAATGGTCTCCACCTTCTTCACCATTTAATTAATCATTTCAGGTCCTAACAGCTTACATTCAATGACTTTATCCCATCTTGCCAATGTTTTCCCCTTTTCCCATAAAGGCCTTCATATGGAGCTATTCAGATGCTCGAGTGGAAACTATCTTTATAAGAGAACTCAACAAGAGGTAAAAGTTTGTATAATCCTCCATTGAATTCCATATAACAAACTCTCAACATTTCTTCTACTTTTTGATTAGTTCACTCAAATTGGCCATCAGTTTGGGGATGATAAGTCGTACTAATGTTCAGATCAATGTATAGACATATTGGATACTTTTCCAAAATATTGAAGAGAATATCATATTTGAATTAGATGTAATTTATAGTGGTACCCCAATAATACTTACCACTTATTTGTTATATATCCATGAAATTTGATCTAGTGAACAGTCCTCTTGAATTGTGATAAAGTTAGTTTTCTTTATAAGATGTTCCAGAATAATCCATATAGAATTATTTCCTCTAGATGTCATTGTGAGTCTAGTGAAAACGTCCATGGTGGTGTTTTCCTACTTCCATTTTGGTATGGATAATGGTTGAATCATACCTCTATCCATTTTACTTTCATCCTTCTCTTTCTGACATACCAGTCACTTTGATATATATTCAGCTTTCTCCTTTTTCATATTTTCCAACCAAAAGTTCTCTAGGAGATCTCGATACTTATATGCGATCCCTGGGTGAATAGAGATGGTTGAGATATGTGAATCACTCAAAATCACTATCTTTATCTCTATAATGTATTATAGACATATTTTTAAACCAAATATTATGATTCTATCCTCACCAATCATGAACACAGAGGATTTCCAATTCTTGACAGACTCCACCTTCCTGAATTTCTACATCATTTCTTTGAGAATCCTTTATTTTCTACATATTGAATTCTCGATAAATAATTTTAGAATGGTTTTATGATGTTTATACCTAAATTATTCTTATGGAAATCATTTTTGTGTCTATGAATATTGGATCCCTCTCAATTATTGTCATTGATAAAGTTGCATGATCATTTTTACATATAGAATCTGCCACATTATTTGCCTTACTGGGATTGTAGTGGATTGATCAGTCATAATACTTAATGAGATCTAAAAATATTCTCAGCATAATATTAAGCTACTTCTGTGTGAATATATATACGAGACTCTTGTGATCATTATATATCCTACACTTCTCCCCAGAGAGATAATGCCGCCAGATTCTCATTACAAAGATCACAATAGCTAACTCAATATCATGTGTATAATAGTTTTTCTCATATATTTTAAACTACATTGGTTCATATGCTATCACATTATCATTTTATATTTTTAAAAATCCTAAACCTTTCTTTGAATAATAGATGTACACAATAAAGTGTTCTTCAATTCCCGAGAGTGTGAAAACTGGCACACTGGTAAGACACTTCTTGAGTTCCTTAATGCTTTCCTCACAATGTTGAGTCCAGGAAAACATCACCCCCATCATGTAAGCATGGATATTGGATTTTTAAATAATATAAGTATTCAAAAATCATTCTTTTTACCTAGGCAGGTGATGTAAACTGTGGATCTCAGTTACAGAATTTGGAATGGGTCACTCTTCAATTGCCATTGTCTTGGAAGGGTCCATAGATACCCATTTTCTGGTAATAACATGCCCCATAAATGATAATTCCTACATATAGAAAATAGATTTACTTTTCTTTTCATATATTTTCTCCCTTTTAAATGTTTAAAACATAGTATTCAAATGATCCTCATGTTCCACCTTTCTCTTGGATTATATCAGAATATCATCAACAAATACTACCAAAAATTTGGTGAAATTTCAAAATAATCTATTCATCATGTCAATGAATATTGATGGAGCATTAGTGAGTCTAAAGGGAATCACTATGAACTCAAAATGTCCGTACATTATTCTAAAGGTTTTCATGGAAATAACTTCTTTCTTCACCTTTAATTGATGATATCCCAACCAAAGGTCAACCATAGAGAAACAACTAGCCCCATGTATCTAATCAAATAACTCATCTATCTGAGGACTGGGATACACGTTCTTTATCAATATTTTATTGATCTCACAATAATAAATGTAGAGGAACATTGATCCATTATTCTTCTTGAATAAGAGGACCGGTGCACCCTATGGTGAAGAACTTGAGTGTATAAAACCATTATCCAGGTTTTCCTGTAACTAATTATTCATTTATTGTAGATAAAATATGGCCATTCTATATGGTGTATTTGATATATGTATAGATCCATGAATAAGTAAAACTAAAAAATAAACCTCTCAATAAGGATGAAGACAAGGATATTCTTCAGGGAATACATTAGTTTAATCCCTCATGATGGTCATGTATTCGAGCATGATCATATACTTTACATGAATAATTTGAGTGAGATGTTCTTTCTCATAAGATAGTAATAAAAAAATTGATATTATGATTCTAAATTATATTCATCTTCTTTATTAGAATTGTAAAGAATTGGAGGATTCTTTTGGGTGTGATGTGTAATCATCTTTTCATGAAATCTGATGCTATATTTTTATATATATATCCAAACCATGAATAATATTGAATTAAACTCCACCAAAGGAAGTAATACAAGTTTCTATATGAGGTTATGTCCTCAAAATATAACCGAGGAGGAGTTATATACTTTGGATTCAATAATTCCCCCAATAACTGTTCTTACAGATAACTCAAACTCCATATTTTGATGTGGTTTTTTAATAGTTCCACTACACTGGCATGATATGAAAGAATGAATAGAACCAGAATGAAATAGGATGTTATCTATTCTTGAATGAATAACTAGAATACCATTCACCACATTTTTGTCTGGGTCATCCTCAGTAGTAGTGATAGTATATGACCTTCCTTGTTTTCATGGAGGTTATTGTCAATTGACTCCAACAAACTTATGATTAGGGAACTGGTTTGAAAAATTACCATGTTTATTGCAGTTGAAGCACAACAAAACAAGTTGAGTGTTTATTTGAACCTTACTTTCTTCTTCTACATTATTTTAATTCTTAATGTTCCTTCAATAGTTCGTAGACATATTCCCCATTCTTCCACATTTAAAGCATTTACTGATTCCCTTTACACTATTCCCAGGATGATTCTTCCCAAAATTTTGACACATGGGATATTTGGTCTTTTTTCCATCATGGGATTTATTTTCTTATCCACCCATATTAGAATTTATTTTCTAATTTTTTTCATAAGGCCCATGAGACCATTGAGAGATTATTCTCTCCATTTAAACCATGAAGGAACAAAAAATAATATCCTCATAACTATTGAAGTCCGGAATCATTGACACGTTTTGTAGACTCAAATTTAGTCTCATAAAAAAGTGATCCTCCTTAGTTTTGGTGTCCATGAAAATTTTGGAGGCATATCTTAAAATCCTTGTAAATTTTTCTTCATAAATCCAGATACACTCATCTTCCATCACCTTATGTCTGAGGAACTCTCTTTCCATCTTGAGACAGAGGGTTCGAGGAAAATATTTATTGAAAAAAGTTTTATTGATTTCCTCCCAATCCATGGCATCAATTTCCTCCTTGGATTTAATATTTTTTTATCAGTTTCTTCCACTGATAAGCTTTCCCATCAAAGCGATATACTGATAGCACAATCATCTCTTCTTTTGAGCACTAGAGGACATTGAATATGTTTTCAATGGAGTTAATCCACTATTTCATGAGGAGGGTATTGAACGATCCACCAAACATGGTAGGGATTTGCTACATGAGGTATTTTACAACAAAATTCTATTTACTTATATAAGTAGGGAGTTCTACATTATTGAAGTGATTATTCATAACTAGATACATATAACCAACTATTTTCATACTCTTTTGAGCACCCATTCCCAAAATTTTTGGAATATCACTAGGTCAGTCATCACATTTCCTATCACATTTATTTTTGGAACATGTTCTTATATTTATCTTTATTAAATAAGAAAAATAAATCTCAATTAGGGGTCTTGAATACATTTCTAATAATAATAAAAAGGAAACATTAAACATAAAAGGATAAACACTTATAGGAAATGTATATCATAACTTGAGATTCCCTAGGTTTCATTCTAGGTTATCCATGATATATTTCCTAACATATAATATTATGAGAATTTTATTTTTTCCCTTAATAATGGTTTTTAATGATCTTATTTATTAACCAAAGCATTTCCCCCAGGAGTTTAAAACTAGATGTGTAGTAAGGCCTTCTACCGTATACCGGGTTTCCATGAGTCAGTCCCAGAACAACTTGTTAGAGTTATTACTTCTATGTAAATTTTTCCACAACATCTCCCACTTGTAGTATCCTGAAAAGGATGCATTTTCTTGATTAACCACTTACTCTATATGGAACAAAATTTAGGGGTGTTTTTATAGACTTAGTATTATCCCTAAGGCTATTAATAAAGTTCCATATTCCTATAATCCAAAAATAACTACACATTCCCTTTAATAATTGATATAGTGGACCAATACTTTAAACATATCTTTACATGATTTCAAGTATAATTGAACATCAAATTACAAGCCATGGATCATAATGTATAGTGTCATGGATATTAGGTACATAATTAAACATCATTATTCCAAAATAATAAAAAAAACTTTTATTTAATCTTCATAAAGAGCTCCCAATATCCATTGATCCCTTAGATTAGCATGGGATAACCTATAGATAACATGAACAAAGTGATGAGATAAAATCAAAAAAAGGAATAAACATAAGAATAAATATTAGAAAATGGGTTAGAAGTCATATCATAGTGATATAAAAAGGAATGGAATATGATTAAATATAAGGAATCATGGAATGGGATCATATAATCATGGATTAATAGTAATTTGGAATCAACATAAAACATGAATTTAGAATGAGTCAAGGATTGTGGCTCATAGAGGAGAACATTCCAAGCTAACCATGAAGACAATTTGAAATGGATCAGGAGACAAGGCTAAACACCAAGACCGTTGCATAGAAAATCTCGTGAGACTAATCATTACCCAATTAATTTTATTTTTATCTATGAGAACCCATAATAACATGTTCATGAATATTTTTTCCATGTAAATAATCATATATAATCAATCATACATAAACATAAGTGTTACCCATAAAAATAATTGGGTATCATTGTCATGCCATAAAGTATAACAAACGAACGTATCAAAGAAGGGTCTATAAAAGAAATGAATTAAATAATTCATGGATGTTAGTAAATAAAGATAATAATATATCATGATTAGTGATGTCAAAATTTTTCTATAACATGTAAAAATCGTATTTGTGAGAATTTAGAATTAAAACATTTTAGTGTGGTTTAAGAAAAATATTAAAGATCTTTTAAAGCAGAAAAGGTTAAAATATTTTATATAAAAACAGAATTGAACCAAGAACTCTTTCATATAAAATTAATTATTTAATAAAAATAATTCTGGTTTAAAATAGATTATATATTTCACTTGAAATTGGGTTAGACTTTGGGAAGTTCCCTTAAATCGGGCTTCTTTATCGAGAATAATTGAGTATGGAACCTTTTAAAAACATGTATACCCCCCAAAAAATGGATGAACATATCATTATACATGATTTTGAAACATATAAAAATCATTTATAATATGTACATAACAATTAATGACAATTTATTTTGGTTATAAAGAGACAAAGAATATCCTGAAAAATAATGGAGGTTTAGGTAGAATCCCTTACCTTAAGTCAAAATGTGTTATTAAATAGATCTTAATGTACTATGAAATAAAATTATATTCCATAATTAATACGTATATAAACCCTGACACATATATTTTATTTATTATAAATTTATTAAGTTCATTTATGGTATTTTTATGGGTTAAGAGGTTCAATTTCATTGATTAAGAGCATTGTTTCTTTGGTTTTCATGATCAGTTTACTTGTATACTTGTACGAAAGGTAATATAAAGTGGGGGTAATTATCCACAATTGAAATAATAGATTACTAATGATCTTATATATTTTATATTAGTCTTATATATCATTAATTTTTATTACATGAGGATGAATAATTAGATAAATCATTTCTGTTTATTTTGGCATTTTTGGATCACAACAAACTCATTTTGTTTTATAAATTAAAATCATGTGTAAAAAATGATTACAGAACATTACATAATATTTAATACATATTTTATAATCTACATCAAAAAAGTGGTTTCAAAACCATCCTTGATGACGGTAATGGAAATTGAAAACTTTATCATCCATGAATGTGGTAAATTAACACATCTCAAATGATGTTTTCATTTTTAGTATAAAGGAGGGGGAAAGAGAGGCGATGGGAATTTTAACAATATAATAACAAAATTATAGTATATTTAAGGTAATGGAGTAATCATACTATATGGATGATGGGAGTTGAGGAGATAAAAATAAAATAAAGGGACATGAAAATAAATTAAAAGAAAATGAAGAGGCTTTTACCTCTTCATTCCTTTTCTTAAGAACCTCCTTAGGGGGTTGGTTTTGGTATTTTATTAGTAAAAAAGATCCTAGATTTGGGGGAGGTTATTTGAAGTAGAATTTAATAAAATTTGGACAAGGATCAAGGATTGATATGTGTGAGGAGAAGAGGTGGTTAGGGGTGGTATTTATAGCTGAGGAGAGGGGTGTCTTCTCATTATTTTACTCAATATTTTTTTATTTTTCTCAATAAAATAAATTGAGATGATCCTTGAGACTAAATACAGTAATTATTTCATGTTAATTCTATCCAATGGTCATCTACATCATCCATGACTCAATCGTGACTCAAAAATTATTTTATTTACTTATATTGTAAATTAAGGTATTTTACTATTCACCAAAAATTCAATTGCTTTAGAAAAATCCCAAAAACCAATGGTCACTTACATCATCCATGACACAATCGTGACTCAAAAGTTCTTTTATTTACTTATACTATACACTACCGTATTTCGCAATTCACCAAAAATTATATTACTTTAGAAAAATCCCAAAAGCTAACCATAACCATTTTTTATGTGTTGAATTAAACAATGAACTCCATTTTATAAAAAATTCTAACTATGATAAATATAATTTTTAAATTAAAATCATAATTTACTAAAAAAATACAGATTTAAACATTACAAAATATTTTATCGCACTTTTAAAAATTAACTATGGTGTCATAAAATTATCATACAATCATAAGAAATAAAAATACTAATTTCTGAATAAATTTTATGAAAATAAATTTTCCTTATAATTTTTAAATTAGTTGTTCAATTGTAATTAAATATTTATGATTTACAAAAATACCAACCGTTAATTAATAATTTTTTAAATATTTAATTACATATACTATGAGATAATTATATCATATTTTCACTTATTATATGGTTAATTTTTTTTATAATTTCATTATTGAGGCTATTATTCAATTTTCTAGTATACTATTCATAAGGGTCATGTTACTATTTCAAATTTCATGTTACTATTCCTTTAGTATATGTTCTTATCTTCTAGAAATTTATTTTATTTCATTAATTATTCATTTATAATGTTTTTATTGTGTTTTTATTGTGTTTTTAATGTGACTTTATGTGATTATACTTCATGACATAATTATAATAAGGCAATTTCATTGATATTTTTTGGGTCATTACATTTGACCCATCCCTTCTTACTCAAGAGAGGTCCATTAGTCTCACATAATTTGAAGAACCATCCCCTAAGGTGGTCCTCAATGCAATCCAAATAAGGAAAGGTCTTGGTCATTCACACTGACCTAAGGAACATATAGCATGTTCCTCACCCCAATACCCAACCATTAGGGAATGATATCCACTAACCCAAGTGATACTCAGTAAGGTCCTCATCCCAATACTCAGAAGGAACATTTCATGATCATCCACCAAGACGAACCTCTAATGAATGTTCACAAAGCACACTGACCCATAATCGAAGACACTAGGGAGGCCCATCAACACCCGGACCATCCCCATGAATTATAGGCAGATTAACTCAAGCTTACCAACATAATTTTACTCAATGAATGGGCCCTCAAGAATAAACACATAGGGCCACAACCCATCACTCGGCTTACCATATAATCCCAGTGTGCCTATTTCTTGATACCTATCCTCTCATTGAAACACATCTTAAGTCACCTCACATGGTATCCACATAGTCCTCCTCACCCACCATAGTCTTTACTAGGTGATACCACCTTAGGATCACCACCTGTTAGTGACATCACTGCCAGAAGGCCCACCTCGAACCACACCTCAAGGATTGATCCAACCTTGATGAGCTCCCTCATCACTCCTACTCCTACTACCTAGGAATCATCCTAATACATCGCCTCCTACATAAACATAGACCCATATAATGGGTCAAAAAAACCTAGGAAATCCCCTTGGTAATATGATTCCATGTCCTAAATGACTTATAATTCTCACCTCATAAACTAAGACTTAACTTTTACCAATTGATGGAGGTACAATAACCTGTGATGCATACAAAAATACAACCCACACATCATCTAACGCCAACCACCCATTCCTTCCCAATACCTCCAGGTAAACCAACTTAGTCCATAAATATTGTAACATGAAACCCAAGACCTTTCAATGATTTTTTTTAACTAAAATAATACAGTCACCCCTTGGAGACTAAGTCTCCAGGTCATCCCAAAACACCTAAGTGCTCAAGAGAAATTATTCTAAGAATATGAGGCGTGGAGCTATCATAATTCATCTACCCAAGGAACCACTGATCCTAAAACATGTTCCTAAACACCATAAAGTATATTAGATTATATGATCATGGATAAACAAGAGATAAAATTGTATCATAGGCTCCACATACCTCATACATGTCATAGAACCCTTGAAAAGCTTCACCGTGCCTCATCCAAACACCTAATAAGACCATGATTTCCTCTGAAAATCTTTTCCAAGACAACAGAGCACCATCTATGCTCTTAGGAATCAATCATCACTATCACTATGAATGTTTGGAAAACTTTATAAAAATGGTCTCTAGTGTACCTTTGACACCATCCCAGCCAAAATACCTAACTGAAAACAATAATTAAATCATTATTATTTTTAATTTCTATTGAACAAATTATAAAAATTTCCAACATGACTTACCTCTCCAAAATATCCTTTGATAATATCAAGATTATGTCATGGAATTTCCTCTACAAATTATGATCAAAATCCTCATCCATCTCTGTTGATTCCACCAAGATACAGTGGAACTATCACCAAAACCTAGATATAATAAGAGGGAATATAAGGTAGTGAAGTAGGGAACCAAAACTGTAGTTAATAGAATATCTTAGTTTAATTCATCATCACAACACATATAAGAACATACCCCTCATGGGGGGTCAAAGGATAGAAAATGGGGAGAGAAATTATCCAATAATGAGCTATCTCAATACATAAACCCCCCTAAAACCAAAGGGTTGTATTTCTATAAAAGGATGAAAAGGCATCCAATTAAAACATAATTCCTAGGAAACCATTAGATGGATGGTGTGCCCTGATGAAATTTGTGGGATCTATCTAGGTATGTTGGCTAGATAGTGGGGATTATCAGCTAGCATGTGGGTGCTGTAGAATTGTAGCAGCCCTATTACCACTTTTTTAATTCCCTTAATTCTCACATAAAAAATTCAAGCATCCCTAAAAACTGAAATCCATCCAAAAATATTATTCTATGATGTTTAAACACACTGAATTCCATTTAAAGTCCCATTTTTTAAAAATAACCATCCCCAAAAAATAAATTTGAAACTCCCAACCAAACGTAATGACTTGAAATCTGTGGGGGTATTAAAAACTCCCCACTATAATTCTTATCATAATCAAGAATATATGGTAATCCTTGAACCACATCTATAATCCTATTATGGTCGTTAATTCACTAATAACACACCATATTTCATCTCTAAATTTAAAATTCTCTTCCATATTGAAACACTAAAACCAAGTCCAGATACACCAGATTCTATCCAAAATTATAAATTATTATCCTTGGGCCTCACCTTTCATATCCTATACAATGTTATAGACAATTTTTAAATCTTACAACATTCAATTACATGATAAAACTCAATTCAATCTGTCCACCAATCGACCTATTCTAAAAGTGATCGACCATACCACCGACACATTATCACATTTCCCAATCATGATTCCTTTCATTATTGAGGCATCATGATATCATCTAAGAACCCACAAATAATTACAAACCCAAATCTCATTACAATTCCACAATTCAGTCACCAATCATTTTCTATATCCACCATGTACCCTGATAATCAATGCACCTTCGATATAACTCACCCTAGGATCATTTAAAAAAACCACTCCCAATGCTAATGCACCAACTTCAACCAATGTTACATATGATCCCAAAAGATGATATTTATCGAGGAACTATGATTAATCAGTCTCACCCATGTATTTAAATTATGATTCCACCCTGACTACCCATAAAAATTCTTACCACACACTGAGAACACAGTGTATACATGACCATCCTCTGATCGGTCATTACCACCCCATGACCTTCTGACATGGAGTTTATTTTCCATTGAATAACAAAATGCTTCACACTGTGGGGGTTTCATTATCATATCCCAATAAATAAACTACCCATAATCCATGGACCATGATATTTTCATTGATACATTAAATAATAGACATGGATAACACTCTCATACCAAAGAACAAACTCTAAACACGGAAAACAACTTGTCCCTAATTCACCATTAATATCATCACCAACATGGTAAAAATTCATCTAAAAAAAGGATAATGTCCTATAACCAGTTAATAGTGCACTCTCCACTATATGGATTCCCCTATACCACTCCATGAGCATAGATCCCAAATGGGTACCAATGTTGCATACATATCACTCCTCCCATGTCATGATCTCCCACACCTATTTTTTTCTAATACCTGGCTACGATTGAAATTAAAATAATACGTCGATCTATTTCCAAAATCAAGTTTCACTACTAAGGGATATATCCCATTTATTTCCAAAATCTGTAGGCCTCCATGACCATATGTGTATCACTAAACACACTGGTCGAATCATTCTAAGGGTGAACCTTATCAAAAACCACCACAATTTCATTGTTATTACACCACTAAGATTCATCCATAGCCTGAGAAATTCCCAAAAAACCTGAAAATTCCCTATTAAATTATTCATAAACCAACTAGGCATCGTACGTACCCCCCTATGGTTTTCTAAAATTCCTCACCAATGCTCACTCTCCTCCTCAAGGTAGATTGATAAACCAAGAACTATCACAATAGTTCTTGTTCACCACCTAACATAATCTCAACCTAATACAAAGACTATTCATTCCCATGAAATGTGATCACCCAACTAGAGTCATGACCTCATTAGTCACATACTATATCACCCAGGATATCATGTTTAACTTGCTCACTCAGACCCACACATATGTTAGTATCAACCAACTGACCAAGTCTTCTCACACACTATGGCTAACCACATGACCACCCACTACATAAGAGTATCATCAAGAATGATGAGAATCCACCCACACTCCCACCGTGAAATTAAAAAGTGCATCCAAAACCCTCAAGCCATGCACCTAATCGGTCGTGCCTATTGGGTTTTGTGGAATTTTCTTCAGGTTCATCAAACAAAGAGTTTTCAGATGTTGTTTATTGGATAATGATATTTTGATAGACTAAACATATGTTTTCATAATATTATGTTAAAGATGGTTTTATATGAATTAGGGTTTTCATTAGATATAAATTACGATAGATGGTTAGCATAAGACAATGTTTGATCTCATACAGATTCATCAGACTGGGGGTTTTCTACATTGAGGTTTCAATGATCTGACAACGATCTGTAGATGAATATTTATCTATGACTGTTATTGGATACCCTTACCCAAGAATTAGATTTTTCATGTTGACCAACCATTGGTGTTTTCATAGGTTGATGATATAGTGAATTTATAGATTCCCAAGTCAATGGGTTAGTGACCATGAAACTAGGAGGTCAATGAAAACTTCTTGACTAGATAAAGGACTCCATAAACAAGGCGGTGGCCCAAATCTGACGTAAACCTAATATCTATATGAACAATTCGTTTTTATGACATAATTTTCTAAGACCATACATTTTATAGTAATTGAATTATTATTTTGTAATTTCATATATCTATTGATATGAAAAATGGTCGCAGTGTTCTCTAATGCATGTAGGTATTTTTATAAACCAAGATAAATATTGTAATCCACGTTTTATAATATATGTGAAGTACAATTAAATGTTTTGTGTGGTGACTAGGTTCATTCTCTCCTCTTTTTTATGGTTCACATTACTCATGAGAAGGAATTTTTAGGAAGAACTATCTGTACAATAACATTGTGTAGTTTTTTATTTAATGGAATAATGAAGATATCAGATGGATAAAAATACCCAATTGGTGTGAATTTTCTCGTCAGGTCCATCCGTTGGACTAAATGGAAGGAGTATTCTTCAGAAGGTATTACTCCATGTTTCTCCCAACAAGTGTTGTTAATGGAATTTCATATGTTCATCATTTGGTTCTACTTCACTCATTGTATTTAGATGTTTTTTTCCATTGGATTGAAATTTATTAGAATTTAGTTGGTTTATTATTATCAGAAGAATGAATTTAGAGTAAGGAAAGGTTAATATTGATGTTTTTTATGGAATATAATTTTTCTTTTCGAGAATGCAGATATAATTTATTCTTATATAGAAGTATCTGGATGCTCTTTTTTCTAAATATAATCTTGAAAAAAATGATGAAGTAGAATGGTGGAATTTTATTCGAAGTCTTTATCCTTAATCATGATGTCTCTTGTAAGGAATTTTCAATTCGACATTTGAGAGAAGAAAAAACTACAAAGGTTAATAAAAAATTAGTTGAAATGTATGGGAATCCAACAAAAATTAAAAAAAATTCTTGTTGTGATGATTATTCAACGTAAGGTTATAATATTAAATACATGTTATTAATAATGTTGTTGAATTTAATATGATATAATTGCATCTCAAATATGTGAAGGTTATATTCTGAGATGATATTTGGGATTTTATTCTTCTTTTCTCACATCCAAAAATCTGGGGTTCCATTTTGAAAATATTTATTAACTCTATTGGTAAGGAAGAGCTTATGATTGATGATATTATAGACATTATCTTGAATGAGAAGTTAAGTTGAAATGAAGTTATAAATCTATCAAAAAATTCCCTCAGTGAAACGATATGGGGATGATAAGCTCATTAAATAGACTTTCAAAAGAATAAATCTTTAGAAGATAAGTCCCTGATGAGAAACTAAGATAAATAGATAGGTTTATGTCCTTATTGTTATCTTTGGGTGAAAATGACATATCAAGAAATATAATAGTAATTGGAGAGGGAATTCCACTTTGAAAAAGACAAATTTTCCTAGTACAGTGGATGGAGTGTCAATATTGATACTAAGTAGGACCATTCAAGAGGATTCATGGGTTATTGAGTCAGGGGAATCATTCTATTCAACTGGTGAGTGAGGGTGTATAGTAAATTTTTTACTAGGATTCTTGGGAATAATACATCAAGATGAAGATGAAGCTCTAGATATAGTAGGGAATGGTGATGTGAACATTCAAATGAAACATGTAAATTTCTTTTAACTGAAATATGTTTGATACATTGTAGGAATTTTTAAGAACCTCATATCTTTGAGAAAGATGTATGATATATGTATTAGAATATATTAGTTGGATGAATTTTGGAAGCTTATAAATGGTTCCATGGTGATTTCTTATGGAGTAAAAAATATAATCTTATATCTTAATAGACATAGTGATGAAGTCAAAGATATCAGAATGACTTCAATGGATGGTTTAAAAATGATTAATTAGAGGTTTAGTCTCCTCATTGTGAAAAATATTAACATTTTAATAGTTAAGGAATAATAAAACTTCATCAAACGGGCCTTGGTTGATGTGATAGTTATATTTAAGTAAAATAGAAAAGAGTTTCCCTAAACTTGGATGGATGAAATCTAAGGAGTAAAAAGCTAGGAATTGTTTATTCTGATATTAGGTGTCCTGACCCAGTTCACTCATATGTTGGTTCGTGGTACATTGTGACCTTCATTGATGATGATACTCATAAGGTTTAGATATAATTATTAAAGAATAAATTTTATTTGTTTCAAGAACTTATTCAGTGGAATTTTTTAGATGATAATGAGTGTGAATGAAAGTTGAAATGTCTTTAAATAGACAATTATGGATAATAAACCATACACAATGTTTATAAATTCTATTAGATGAAGAGAATAAAACATGATAAGGGTTTACAAGGACTCCAAAAAAAATTTCTAAAAGAATTAATTGGATACTGAAAGATAAATCTTGGATCATTTGGGTTCACCCATGAATGACTAGATAAATTCAGGAATAATCCTTGAACACGAAAACATACACAGTAAATATAAGTCTAACTTCAACTATGGGATATGAACTTATTACGGAATGTAGGTCTGGGAAGAGACCGTAAGTCAACCATATCAAGATCATTGGAATCATTTCATATGTAAATATTTAGGATAAATATAGAGATAATTTGGAGGTGAAATACAAAGTGTGTTTTATTATTATTTTTGGGGATGAGAAGTTTGGGTTTTTCATGTAGTATGATGAAAAGAAACAAGTCATTTGGAGTTGAGATATTTTTTTTCAATGAATAAATTCAATGTAAACATACAACCATGGATGATATGTAATTTGAAGATAGTTCAATAATAAAATTTTAGAAATATAATATTGAAATTTAAGCTAGAAACAACAAAGGTTTCTAATTTGATAGATAGTGTACTAGAAAAAGAGTTTTGTATTAATGAAACTAACTTTGTTATGAGAATATACACTCTTATCCGGAAACTTTCTAAGAGGTTTTTGATGAATGAATTTCATACATATAATATAAATAGGGGAACCAAACAGTGTATTGGAAGAAGTTACCTTCAGAGACTCAAAATAGTGGGAGCCATCCATGGAAGAGTAAATGAATTTCATAATTCTTGACAAAACATAGGAGTTGGTGGGGCTATCAGATGGAAATATGTATCTTGGAAACAAATTGATTTTTCATTTGAAATAGAAATAAGATAAAACTAAGAGATATAAAACAAGGTTTGTGGTGAAAGATTTTCATTAAAACAAAGGGATTGACTTTTCTAAAATTTTCTCACTAGTTTTTAAGCACACAACCTTTATGAAAATTATTATTATTATTATGTCTGATGATCTAAACTTTAATAATATGGATGAAAAGACAAAAATTATTCATGGAGTTTTGGTGGAATCCATTTACATGGTTCAGACCAAGGGGTTTGAAGTTCATTGGAAGAAGGATTTGGTTTTTATATTGAAACTATGTCTTTATTTCATGATGAATGATCCCAAGGTTATATAATTGGAATTTTGAGACTTACGTGTTTGATGAAAGTTTCTTTCTAGGTGTTTCTGATAAAATTTTCTATAAAAATAAATGTGAAGATGGAATGCATGTCATATTATTGCTGTATACATATGGTATATTGATTGGGGGTCTGAAGTTCCAACTGATTAAGGAACTGAAGAGGATGTTGTTAAGAGTTTTTGAGATGATGGAACATAGTAAATGAAATAAAATATTGGGGATGATAATTGAGAGGGATGTGAGTTTCATAACATTAGTTTTATACTAGAAGGTATACATTAGGAAAGTCATCAAAAATATTTTGAATTAATCTTTGTAAACCTATGTAAAACCCATCAAAAGACACTTCAGACTTAAAAAAACTTAGGAAACATCAATGGATGAAGAAGTTCATGACATGGAGAAGGTTAATTATTCTTCAGTTATATGAATTTTGATGTACACAATGGTTTTCACCCAACTTGATATTACATTTTTAGTGGGAGTTGTTATCTATTTTATGCCAAATACTACAAGGAAACATTGAGAATATATGAAATGGATCTTATTGTACTTGATAGCCTTATAGGATAAAACTTTTTTTTTGGTTATTATGATCATTTGAAAGGTTTTTAGATGCATATTTTTCTAGAGACATGGATTCGTGGAAATGTACTACCAGTTTTTTTACTTTTTGTGGAATGATGGTAAATTAGATGCCTTCATTGAAACAAATGGAGATATTATCTACACCATAAGAAGAGTATGTTAATTATACTAAATTAAAAAAGAGATGATTTTTTTATGTGATTATAAAAGGTACTTATAAATGAATCAGATAGATGAATGCTATTTAGTGACAGTCTATGTACCATTCATCTTTGTCGTAACCCAGTGTTTCTTGAAAGAATAAAACACATTGACTGGAAGTACCAATTCACATGAATTCTACTAGAGGATAATATTTTGTGATTTTAAAAGATTTCTTGGAATAAAAATTCATTGAATATGTTTACAAAGTTGATTTTCAATTAACGTCTAATATAACATTGTTCCTAAGAGAGAATCAGCTGATTAGATGTTGAGGAGAGTATGGATTACATCATATAGAGGAATAACTAAGGTTAATAAAATAGGAAGACTGATGAAAAATCCTAAAGTAATTTCTAATTGTGAGATTGTTGGGTTTTTTGGAACATTCTTTATGTTCATCAGACAAAGTGTTTCTAGATGTAGTTGATCAGACATATATATTCAAACATACCAGATGGAAGTTTTTCCAACTATTTTATATTAGATCATTTTTTGGGTAGTGGGTTTTTCATCCGATAGAACTTCCCAAAAATGGTGATCAACAAATAATTTTTGATCAGACATAGCTTCCTTAAACAGGGGGTTTTCTATATATAGGTTTTGATTATCAAATGGACATCATTGAATGAAGATTTATTTATTTATGTTCATGGATACATTTCTATAGTAACTAGTTATTGAATGGTCACCTGAAATTGTTGGTTTCATATAGTGTTTATATAGTGTATCAACAATTTCTTATGTCAATTGGTGGTTGACACCTAAACATAAAGGTTGGTGAAAACTTATTGACCAGAAAAAGGCCTCTATAAAGAGGGTGGGGGCTCGAAATTGATGTATAGTTGACAACACTATGAACAGTGTTTGTTTCTAACCTAATTATCGGACCGAGTGTTTTGGATTGGATAGGAGTGACCAAGTGTTTTCTAATCTCTTGTATGAAATGATATAAAAACCATTTATAGTGTACCCCAGTTGATGTAGGACTTTTTCTAAACCATGTTAAATATTTTTTTCTATATTTTATGATATATGTGAAGTATAATCATGAGTTCTGTATGGTGATCAATTTATTTCACTCTTACTTATTCCAATGAACATTACTCCAGAGGAAGAAGTTATCAGATTAAAATTTTACAATAATTTTGTGAGTTATTATTTGATGGTAGGATAAAGTGATCCGTCAGATCAATATATTTTTCTAGTGTAAATTGTATTTTTAGGTTCGCTAGTCAGAATAAATAAACAAAGTATTGTCTGAAAGGTATTACTCTAGGTTTCTACCAACACTACCCTTCAAAACAATTTTTGATTCTAATTCAAAACACCCTGGCATATAGAAAATTCATGTTAGAGTGACTCATGGCCTCAAGATAGCCTCAAAACATGCCAAATACTACCAACTAGTGTTCAAGGACTAATCCATATAGTGGACTATATACTTGAATCATTGTAATATATATAGTGTAAATAACCAAGTGTCGTCCAAATCATAACAGAGTAAATTTTTTTAATAATAATAAATAATAACTTACATGATGTTTTCATACACAAAAAACAATTGATCATCCACTAGGATGACAGAAATAAAAAAATAAAACACAACACAAACACACAACGTATCTACATAAAAAAACTGTTTAGAAACACAAAATGGTGTTTGTGGTTAGAAAAACACTAGGAAATAGTGGGGTATGACAATTATGTTATCTATATCATTTTAATCCTATCTAGTTTCTTCTCCACTAGTAATTCTTGTGATTTTCATGTAATAGTGCATTTTTTCACTCTCTGGTTCTAAAAATAACCAATAAAATGTTTTTAATAAAAGTCATCATTATTTCCTCTATTTTCATTTTTTTCTTCTATGTCCATGTTATAAAAAATATTTTGTTTTCGTTTTTACCAATACATTAAATGTTTTAGAAAATTCATATTAAATAATTTTTAATTTTTTTTAAGCGAACATTTAAAAAAAAGTGAACATGTTATATTGATTATTTACAAAATGTGTGAAAAAAATGTTAATGATTCACATATACGACATAAATATATTTTCCCACTATAATGACCAGTAATTAATTTGAAGATTCCATTACATGTTTCTATGGTTATTTTAAAGAAATCAACTTCAAAGTATTTAAGTAATTTATAGTTAAATTTGTTTTGAATGAAAATTATTTTTTTCTCATGTTTTTAAATGATAGGTTTGAGTGTTAATTTAAATATATTTTTCATCAAAATAAATATCTTTTAAGGGTTTTTAGACTTCATTGGTTATATGGGAATATGATATAATCAAATTTAATTATCATGAGGGATTATAATGATGATGATTTAAGTATGTTTCTATGAATTCAATTTAATTCCCATGGGTTAATAAATTTATGATGAAATATTTTTGAAACCCATTTATTTTCCCTAGGTTGTTCTGTGATGATGTGATATAGTGTTTATGAAATCTATTTCTTTTACAAGGGTTATGATATGATGGATTGATGAATGTTTTATGATCCTATACCCCACATGTATAGTTTTTATTATGTAAAGGTTGGTACGAGAATTATATATCCCTCTAATACAGTGGGTAAAGAATGATATCTCTTGAGATAATATAGATTTGAATTAGAAGTGAACCCAATTTAGTAAGGGCATATAACAAAAAATGATAGTCTTATGAGTGAACCATGACTAATGAAATGATTGAATGCAAAGTGAAACTAATCCTCTATGATAGTCTTGGATGTGACCATTGACTAAGGAAATTATATTATATGACTATGTGTATGAAACAATATACAATTGATAATCCAAAAGGACAAACCAAATATAAGAAAAACACAAAATACACACTAGACATAATTAAAAAGATTTTTTAGGAACACAAAATGGTGTTTGTGGTTATCAAATATTTAAGAAAAAATAATAAAATACATTATGTCATAATACTAAACATATAATTGATAATCCACCAGTCCAACCAAGTAAAAAAACCCAACACACATTGTACAAACATCATCTAATTGGACCCCATTGAGCCCCCAAAACAATTTCCTATCCTCATATAGTATTTCTACATGAACACTCGTGTATAAAAAATATATAAAAATTTATCACATGGTCCACCTACCTCACATATGTTTCCGACCCATCAAAATGCTCCACTAATACCCATCTAAGATCCTTTCAAGCCCGCTCATTCATCTTCCAAGATCATCCAAGACAACTACGCAATTTTTTTGCTATCAGTCCAAGAGCATCTCCATTACATGAAAATCAATACCAAGCACCTGAATAAGATCTATAGTGTTCCTCTTACCCCATCCCAATGAAAATACGTAACCCAAAACAATAATTTAATTGTTAATTTTTTAATCTATGCTGAAAAGATTGTAATAATATCTAAAAATGTATACCTCATCAAGTCAATGTGAAATTCTAGGAAGATAGTATATCAGGATTCCCTCTATATAGGCTAATAAAAATACTCATCCATCACAGTCAATTCCACCATTCTCTCGATTAATCAACACAAAAAACATAGATAAAATCATAGAAAATTAGAGGGAATCAAAGGAGGGAACCAAAAAATGAAGAAAAATATATAATCATACCATAATTAATCATTGAAAAACATCCAATATCACCCCCACACTCATTAGGGATCAAAGGAAAAGACACTACCTGGGAGAAAAATTTACATGGTGAGAGTTTTTTGATAGCATGGTCTGGTTCAAGAGGAAACATGGGAATGAAAGAATTTAATATGGGTGAAATGGACAAAGTTGTTCAAAGGTAACATTGTTTTCAAGATTATATAAGAGAGAAACTCCAATGGTTGGGAGAATGTAGCACCACCCTAGTTTGAGGTTCATCGTCATTTTACTTTTTTATTGAAATTGAATTGATCCGAATACATTATAGAAGAGTTCAATGGAATAAAGAGGAGACAGTATGGAAACTGGATTTTTGAAATCTATATGAACAATATAAATAGTAAATCATGGTTTTTGAATAAATGTTGCGGGGAATATGTTTTTGGTAAGGCAGGTTATGATGTAAAATAAATTTACATTGTAAATTATTTTTTCAGGATTTAATTTAGGGGAGATTTGTTATTCATCTAACGTCACCCCTCAATGAATATACGATGTAATTTATTAACTTACACAATATATTCAGTTGGACCTAACCAATTTTTACCTAGTAACCAATTCTAACTGTTCAATTGGTTCATGTCCCATCCTTTCAACTTACAATGATACCTTATGTGATTTTTTCTCACCTTCAACATCTAGAAGCCAATTCCAATGAATCCTTCAGCATTAAACTTTAGAGATCAATGGTTAGGCTCTCGTTCTTCCGACCTACATTATATATTCTCAATTTATATTATATTGTACCATATATTGATGTTATAATAACCATATGTATGGGTTTTCATTTTTGTTGATGATATATTATTTGTTTTTGAAAGATGAAAAAAAGAAGTGGTCTGACTAGAGGAATCATCTTTGATCAGGTGTTCCAATTGACTTGAGGTAGGTGTTTTTTTTCCAATTTTAAAATTTATTGGAACAAGAAATATTAAAATGTGTCTAAATGTTTTATCCACTATTTTTAAAGATTTTTCCTTAGTAAAACCCTACTAATAATTATCATACAGGTTTTCTTGAAATTGGATTACGTGTGTTACCCACAATTTATTATTTAATTTCTTAAAATGGTTTATCTAAATGAAATATGAGTTTTACACATGTTCTTGGAATAATGAGTTATGAGTTTTTTCTGCAAAGTAACTGGTTTTTTTGTGATTATTAATTATTTATATGTGGTCTTGTTTAAATAGTCTTGGTGCCTGATGCTAACTAAAAAGGAAAATGGGGAAATATTACTCCAAGAGATGGCATGGTGGAGGACGTACCACTTCTCATGAGTATAGGGGATTCATTTTAGAAAGCATGTTTGTGAGTGTGTGAACATAATTGATTTTTCCAATGTGGGAAGTATATACTGGTTCTAATTTTTGAATTAGAAACACTATTATGATTTATAATTCTAATGGAAAACCTATTAATCTGAGATATTTTATATTTTCAAAACTGTTTATTGTGTTGATATTAATTTTGGATGTTTTATATCCATTAAGATAACCTATTTCAAGTCTTAGTGGCATGTGGTAAGAATACATTATTCCTAATGTGTGTGATTAATCACCCCATGTATATTCACTTTGGTTCATATATAGATATTGTTTCCCATGATATATGAAAAGGATAATCTTATTAATTTTCTAGTGGTTCTCCATTAAGTCACTATATTAGTAGCTGATGTTTGCGATTGGTGTTGGTTTATGTTTCAGTCAGGATTGGTGACACCTTGGTAGTTAGTTCTTTTTTTCTTTGTAGTTTTTAGTTTTCACCCCTTAATATTTATTTTATACTCTTGAATTTGTCCATGTTTTACTATTTTTTGTAAGATTGGTCACATTGTTCATCTAAGCTATATTTTGGTCCATGTATCATTTAAATATATTTCTTTGGTTTATTTATCTATTCATTGTTTTGTGTGTGTGATTTTCTTAATGGGTAAATTATCCCCCCCATGTTTCTTATTTTTAAAACCTTTACATTTATTTTCATTATTTGGTGTCGAAGTAATGTCACATAAGGTTAGTGGCATTCCACCTCTTCTCAAGCTAATGGGATAGGGTGAGATGTTACAATTTAGGTTCCTCTGAATCTTGAGTGGAATATATCTTTTCACAGACTTTGATTTTATATCTTCCATAACTCAAATGGAAACCCAAATCAAAATCTACAATAGTTTCATGTTCAAGTCATTTTTTCAACTTATATTAAGATATTAATTAATTTATTACTTTTTATTACATCAAATTGTCATTAAATGTCTATTACTAAACAATGATTTTGAAATTATTTATTAATGTTAATTTTTAATTATTTTTTACCCAATATCACTAAATAAATTACTTATTAAATGAAAATACATATTAATTAATATATAAATCATATTTATGAAAAAATATTGTATATATATCGACATAAATATATTTATAATTTATAATATTATTTATAATAATTTATATATTTTTTTACGAAGGACTCCTTTTATCAATGAAATTTTTTTATAATTATCAACAATTTTAACTACCACCGATAATAGTACCTTATTTATCGGCATATTTAACATTAATAAGTTGTTAATATAGAGAATTGTGTAGTATTATTTCTAGTGAACCCCACCTTATATATTTAGTCTGGGTGGCCTAACATGCATTCCCAAGTATGGTTAACAAATGTATGTTCTTCATGTGATATTTTTTGCATACCTTCCAAAAGATCTGTTCTATTTTAACTAGTAAGTTCGATGAATTAAAATTATGGGAATTTTTCACTACTTATTTTCAAGCAAGAATAAACAAGTAATAATATAGATTAAAAATTACTTTTCTAATAATCATGGAAAATATCTTTAAAAAAATGAAACACTGATTTTTTTCTGGTAGGGATGTACTCAGGATGGCCTTTGTCTTTAAAATATGCCAACTAACTTCAGTGGATGACACACGTCAGGAAGATAATTCCTCCCTCCCTATCATCGAGTAAAAGTCCTTCAAAATCATTATTCGTGGAAACGTTGGTGACCAAAAGGGACACTTATAACTCACATACCTATTCACTAGGTGGAGATGCTGGGACATAGCTATTCAAACTCAGTTAGAACAAGACCTACCTTGGAATGTATTTGTCAAATTAATTAATAAAAAATTCGTTCTAAAAACATTTGAAATAATAAATAAAGTATATAAATTACAACTGTAATAAGGAAATATTTTATTACTTAAATATTTAGATAATTTCACTCACCTTGTCTTCTTTGCACCTGAGGTAGTGGCTAAGGAATGATTAAAATCTCAGATCACTGAGTTTGGTCTCCGGTATAAGTTTTACATAAAGGTATTATTTTTCTATATTGTGGAATATACATGGGAGAAAGAGATATGGTAGGTAATCCCAATTAATAGGGACCCTTTTTTCATCAAATTTCTCTTTGGAACCAAGGTTTTTCATAGATGGAAATAGATTGTATTTTTTTCTATCAATCCAAATTAGGTTGATCAAGTATTTTTCAAGATTTATGATTTTATGATGCTTGCGTATTCAGTTTTAAAGGTGGTGTAGTTCCCTAATTAGTTTCAAAAGTTCCATTAAATTTTAGAATTTCATGAAATATAATGTTTTTCGTGATATTAAATTTTATGTTTACATTGAAAAAATTGAGATGGTATATTTTTCAATCATGACAGAGTTTCACAAAATATATGTTGATAATGGTGAAATATCTCTTATAAGTTATGCAATTATGAGAGGTTTTTTGAATGGATAATTTCCATGATGTTTCATTAAGAAAAATAGTTTTAGAAACCTTATTGAAGAGTTTCATGAAAAGGAGTTAGAGATATTTAATGTTTTATGATGTGGGAGAAATGACTATATATAGGCATCTGATCTTAATAGGGTAATCTAAAATGAATTTAGAGAATGTATTATCTCTCAAATTTCATGAAGAATGTTCAAAAATGCAATTCTTATGAAAATTATGAACTTAAGATGAATAATGGTTTCACAAAAATAATCGTTGAAAACTAATTTAAGCTAAGGAATTTTAGGTATATAGTTTTAAAATTTTTGGTAGATTCATGAAATTTGGAAGTTATACAAAATTAGGTAGTTTTTTGAAAGATGAATGTGATTTGAAAAAATGTGTTTCATTAAAAAAATTTGTTTCTTGAAAGATACTTAAATGATAATACCTGAACATGGGGAAAAGTTTGTGGATCTATTAAAGATTCATAAGTGGACCTACATGATAAAAAATTGTATTCATGTGATCTGATTTGGAAGAGATATTAAAGTTGATAAATTGAGAAATACATCACCCAAAGTGATGACCAAGGGGGATCTAATAGAAGAGACATAAGGAATGTAGTGCGTCATCCCTAAATATATGGTAAATCTAGTGTGTATATCATTAAATGTACATATATAATTCGTTTTAATATAAAAAATATAGTGAATCTTACTAAATTTTGGTAAGATTGACACATTGTTGTCATATTCTCCTTGGAATACACCTAGTGGTGAACCATGTAAAACTGATGTGTTTTATTTCCATTTAGTCATATGGGAGTTTGATAATTGAATATTTCCATCATAAAAGTTTTACATGTTCTTACTTATATGGGGAAAATATCCTTGTTATTCAAAGAAAAATTTGACACCATGCTTCACCCCTCCCATATCAAGGTGTTCTTAGGTATATCATGTCGTATAATAGGGAACATGTTTTGGGTCTTAAAGTGGTATTTTGTTTTTTTATTTAAAATTCAATGAATTTTAGGGGTGTTTCAATTATTATGGAAGATAATTAATAATTTTTAAGAGTAGAATGATATCAGACCTATTATCTCTTGGGTTGGAATTTCCCTATCCCATAGTTCAATGGATTCAGGTTAGTGATGCGATAGGTCTTTCTATGACTAAAATAGATAAGAAAATTCTTTATGTCGATGAAATAAATAAAAATTATCTTACTATAGTACTATGTGTTCAAATATATTTTAAGGTGATGAGTTTCCCTACAACCATGCCCATGTGGGAAAAAATTAGAAAATATATACGAAAGCAATAAAAAAAGGGTAAGAGGCCAATAATCATGTTTTTCACAATCTATTCAATAATAAAAAATTGCATCCAGAAAAGAATTTTAAAAAATTATTTATTCAAATTACTGAAATTGTCATTGAATTTCATGGAATTAATGAAGAAATTAAGGATATTAACATTGTGAATAAAATATTAAGAAGTCATTGACCTATTTATAATAAAACATTTCCATCCCTTGAGGAAATGGATCTTTCTATGATTTCTATTAATGATCACTGAATTAGTCTGGTGTCTTCTAAAATTATATTCAAACCATACGATACAACAATTCTAGTATGAAAGGAATTAACACTAAAATACATAGAAAAAATAATAAATTTTAAAGGCAGTGAAGATGGAGATTGTGTGTTTGTTGAAATAATTTCCCTTGATTCTATTAAATTCAAGAGTGGAATAGGGATATTTGAAGTAAACATTACATTGGATTGTTTTAGGTGTGTTAATGCTGGTCACATTTCTACTCCATTTTGAAGAAAGTTTGATGAGGTTTAATGTGAAGAAGAAATCACACAGAGGCCAAAAAATATGTTCCTATAAAAGGGAGGGTTCAAACTATGAAATAAATTATAGTGGAAGATATTTGTTTTCAAATAAGAACAATATGAAAAATATTTTTTTCTGATTTAGAACTAGAGTTTATATTAGATGTTGATGATTCCCTGATGGCTACAGTTGAAAAGGTAGGACTTAAGAAAGTGGACTAAAATTAGTCATACAGTGTTGCGGATATCAAAATGTAACTTGAGGGTCTATTGTTGAGACTAACATTCAAGGAAACAAAAACAGAAATATTAGAGAGTTTTTTTAATATCTATCAGAATAAATGGATATGCAAGAATCATATATTTATCGACGACATGTAGAGGTAGAAGAAAATTTTACAACACTTGATAGTGCATAAGACAATGTGAATTTTAAAATAAAGATTGAAGAGATGAAAAATTTTATCAACGAACATAAATAAATATTAGTGGAATGGGATAATATAGTTGATATAATTGAATTAGAATTTATTACCTTAATGATTAAATTAGAAACCAAAATCAAAATCAAGGGAAACAAAGATGAAATTATAGCTTATAAGGTTTTCAGATGTATAAAATTTGGAAATAATTAAACATGGTTCTAAAAGAATATATAAATACTTGAATAATCCAACAAATAAATTTATGGGAATAAGTTGAGTAGAAAATGATACAGAAACATCAATGGTTAGAAACAATATGAGACTAAAATAAGGGAAGTGTAAAGTTAGACATATCATAACGGCACATAGGTTCCTACAAAAGGTAACTTCAAATCAAACATAGAAGAGAGATGAAAGTAATCCTAAATTATCCAAAGAAGATCACCCATCAAATACCTCTATAAAATATGGGACATGTTTAGTAATGGAAGTGATAATATATTTCCTCTTATGAAATGTTAATTTTGTAGATTCGGATGCATACCATGTCTTATTATGAAGATGAAATGTACTATCTAAATGTGTATTTACATGGTAGTCAATAGTGTATAATGAAACCATATCCCTTATTATATAGAATAAATAATTTCTATAGATTTTTTTAACTATTCTAACTTTGTCTATAAATATTTTCTTTGTTGGTAGAGAAAACATGGAAACTATAACTAAAAACTCTGAGAAAAGTCATTACTGGTCAACCAAGAATAATTACCCTTGAAAATAAATATTCTACTCTGAAAGATGAATATGATTATGATCCAACCATTATTTTTAATAATATTTTGGAGATTCTATCTTATGCCTCCACTCAATCAAGTATCTCATGGAGGTAAAAGAACAAGATTGAGAAATTCCACCTAGAAGAGATCTCTCTCAAAGCTACAAAGAATCACAGAACCTAGATTCATGATTGTGGATTACCATCCTAGATGATTGTAAATAAAAATTTGTTGATTTTGTTTGAAAATCAGTGATGGAATTGTGATATTATTTAATGACTGTACATTAAAGTTCAATGTTAATGAAAATATAGAATCAGAAAATGACGAGCTAATGAAAATGAAGGTTCTCTATGTGGATGGATTCCATCACAATCTCTTGATTGTGAGTAAAAAATTTGACTTAGGATTGGTAGTTATATTTAATCAGAAAGGGTGCACCATAAAAGGCAAGACAGTTAATTCTCTCATGAATGTTTAGAGGGAAAATGTTAATTCATACCAAAATAATAGTAAAGAAAACACTACTTAATAAACAATTAAGGATGAAAACATATTGTGGAATTATATTTTAGGTTACATTAATCAATAGGTCATGGAAAAATTATCCATGATAATGGTTGTTGTAGACATTCAAAATATAATGTATGATCGTGAAAACACATGTGATGCTTTCATGTGAGGCAAGATGGTCCAAAATTATTATAGTCCGAGAAAGAAAAGGGAAATGTATCTTCTTCATCTAGTCCACAAAAATGTGTGTGGTCCAGTGAATGTTGCTGGAACATACGGATTAAGGTTGTAAGGCCCCAGCCTTAAACCTTACTTAATCTTGAGTTATTACAAGATTACACATTGAGGATCTTTTCGGGTTTAGAGTTTTAGAGAATTAGATCATAAAACTTGCATTACATTCCACATATAAACAAAGTGGTTACATAAAGATAGTATTCTTCATTCCCATCAATGGAAACACATTTAAAATAAAACATGGATTATTTCTTGACACATCCTTGACTCTATCATCTTATCATGTACCTTTCCCTTGACCTGTGAAAAACATTTCAAAAACTTGGGATGAGCATAAAAACTCAGTATGGGTTATAAAAAAAAAATGGAAAGGAAACATGAGTTCATATATACATAAGAATGAAATCATACTTTACCCATAAAACATAGGCACTTTAACATACCTCATAAAATCATGAATAAATCATAGAAATCATAAGACATAAAGGTAACTTGAGGCATTCATAGCATTCTTACATAGGGAGTAACCCTCTTGGTTACGTTTGGAATACCCATCATAGTATATTCCCTAAATCTCTTCGGAGGAACCTTAACGTTTCACTCCTTCACGTTACCCAATGCATTGGAGAGCTATATCGGGCTCCCCCGCCCTTAGTTTATCACGGAACCACCCATCTTCATAATAATGCCCAAGAACCATAACATAATCGTATCACATAAAACATGCATAAAGGAAACATAACATTTCCACATTTCAATCACAAGATATCATTACAACACAAAAACATTGTGAAAACCATTTTCAATACCAAAATAAAAGAAAAGTAAAACATGGTATTTTTTTTCTTTTAAAAAGAAGGTATGGCTTGTAGAGGAAGCCGAAACTCAAATAACGGTCATGACGGCGGAGAAGTCGTTGTCGCCGAATACGTACGAAAAAAACATTCCCTTTTTGTCGTTTAGTAAATGCTTCGTATAAAAAAGATTCCTTTTGAATAAACGTAAAATTCAAAGGGGTTTATACACCGTATAAAAGAAAGTTGTGTATAAAATAAAATATGCCTCAACGAAAGGAGATTGAGACGAAGTCCCATACCTCGTATCCGACTTGACCCGACCGTTATTTAATCTCCTGAATAATAAACTTGAGTTAATCTCTACTTGATTAAGAATCTTTTTCAAGTTCATTATTCCTTTTATACCATGTTATGAACATCATGTAATCATTTAAGTTAATAATGTTAATTTTGTCGGTATTTGGTTCTTAAGTCAAAAATAGACTTCTTACACTTACATGTTGTTAATTTGGTCATAGGTTCGTCATATGCAGAATGTTATTAATGATTTGTATAACATATATATCATATATATTCATCATATACATGTATTTTTAATATTAAATCACATTTAGAGGTAAGAAATGAAATGCACCATTCATGGAGACGGTAAGCCGTACGTACGCATGAACGCTACTTCCATTTTTATTTCATATTTTCTGGAATGGAATCATAATGATATAAGAGTATATTATAATTAAAGTATAATAACATATATAATATCATTAACTTTATCCTTTACACATCCCACATATGGTATTAACGAATCAAATCACTTTCAGGGGGCGGTAGTCCGCACTTCCTAAAATGAAGATATCGTGTTTACCCATAATGGAAACCATAAAGGTATGCCCAAAATGAAAAAAAAACAGAAGCTTAAGGAAAAAATAAACATATTATATATCATATATAAAAATAGTGACATCATAATGGCCACCTTTGAAGGTGTTAAATGAGTATTGAACAATCATCGTTTCGGGAGGCATAATTTTGCCATCCACGGAAACCGTATGTTCTTTAACCATTTGATGTAGTTGTGTGAGAGTGTAGCTCAAATAAATCTTATAACAACATCCTATTACATTGAAGATACTGGTGTGGTTACAAAAAAAGTAAATAAAAAGAGTTTAGGGGGTTGGAGAAGAAAAATAAAACAAATGAACATGAGAGAATGAATTACCTTTAAAAGTGTAACTCCTTTTGATTTGAGCCTAAAGGCTTACTTTGAAAGGATTATGCCCAAAGGGAATAATCTAGGATGAGGAGAGGGATGTGGAGAGAGTAAATGGGCAGGGGTTGGCCAAGCCAAAGTCTTGAGGAGTGTGTGAAATGAGGTAGAGGTGGGGGCCTTTTATAAGAGGAGAGGAGGGGCACTTTTGGAAAGTAAAGAAATATTACTTTATTTGAAAATGTGTTTCGATTTTAAAAGGTCCCACATTGATATAATTCGTGGATAAGGTGATAAGGGTTCGACATCCACTCATACAATTGGTTTTGGACATGTTTAGTTCACATATTTTACATTATCTTTCCATTTTATTTAAATCGTCAAATAATGATGTCATCGCTGCATCATTATTATGTCATAAATAATTTAATTTATTTAATGTCTAAAAATTATAAAAAAACTACTATGATTTAGGAAATACTTTTATATTTCCAATGACTATTTATAATCAAAAATCTGATCTTTATAAGCCCATGTAAAAATTGTTTTCGTAAAACATATTATGTTTGTGTCATTTTTACTTTTACATTAAATAAAAAGTTGTTTTTGTCATTTCCCAACAAAAGTGGATCCATGGGGTCCCCAAGTTGACCCATGGCTTGTCTTGGTCGGCCATGACACAACCAATAAGGTTGGGACATGTGTCTAGGTCATTTCATATTATTAAAGCATTATTTATACCTTAAACTACCCTAATTACCACTAATCGCGATTAAAAACTTAATAAGTTACTATTCACCAAAAAATTATTTTAATCCCATTGAACCAAATTTTACTTTTTAATGACAACCATGAATGTCGGATTTTTGAAATTCATAACACAAAAGTGGCAAAGTTTCATTTAAACGAAAAATCAGTTTCTTTAACTACCACTTAGTGGTTTCACTATTCATCAAAAATTGATGTTTTTCAGAAAATTACCAAAAATTCACCCTAAGCTATATTTGATATTCTGAATTCAAAAATGAAGTCTATTTTACAAAATTCAATACATATAAGTCAAATTAATTAATTTAATAATTAATTCCCACTGCCGGAGCAAATAGCGTGTTTTTACAAAACAATAAGTATCAAAAGATTGACACCAGTTTAAGTCTAATTTGAAAGTGAAATTAATTCCAATGACCACAATTGGATAAAATGGTAAAAATATATTCATATTACACGTTAAGAACAATTCAAAATATAATCTAATCATATAAATAAATTAGATTAAAAAACAGTTTTGATGTAAAATGCAGTATTTTTCACTATTCATTAAAAAATGAACATTGTCAGAAAAATACCAAAAATTAACCCAAAGTAAATTTTGATATCCCAATAATAAAGAATAAGTTTATTTTGACAAACATAGTTTATAAAATTGTCAAAATATAGATTCAAAAATGGTTTGCCATCAAAAGGCTGTAAAACAATCTTTTAAGAATATTAGTGTATTCCATGCATAAGATTGTATTTATTTTCATTTTAAGCCTCTATAACACTATCTTAATCAATAATAGACATAGATAAAAATATCTATTATTCATTACTTACATGGGATGTTACATCCTTCCCCCCTTTAGAAAATTGCATCCCTGCAATTTATTTACTTATCGAATAAATGGGGGTACTTATCCCTCATTGCATTTTCAGATTCCCATGTTGCCTCTTCAATCATGTGGTTTTTCCACAAAACCTTTACCTGCTTAATCACCTTATTCCATAACACTTGCTCCCTGTGGTCAAGAATCTGGACTGGTTGTTCCTCATAAGATAGGTTGTCTTCCAGCTGAACTACCTCTGGACTCAAAACATGAGATGGATATGGCATATACTTTCTCAACGTCGAAACGTGAAAAAAATTGTGTACCTGAGATAAACTCAGAGGTAAAGCCACTCGGTATGCAACTGATCCAACTCTCTACAGAATTTCGTATGGTCCGACAAACCTTGGACTCAACTTTCCTTTCTTACCAAATCTCATCACGCTTTTCCAAGGAGAAACCTTGAGAAAAACATGAGCACCTACCTCGAAAGATAGATCCTTCCTCCGGTTATCCGCATAACTCTTCTGCCTGCTCTGAGCTGTTCTCATGTGTTTCTGAATCAGATGAACATTTTCGGCCATCTCTTCTACCAATTCTGGTCCCATAAACTTCCTTTCACCCACTTCATCCCAAAAAGCTGGAGTTCGACACCGCTTCCCATATAATGCCTGAAATGGTGCCATCTGTATACTGGAATGAAAGCTGTTATTATAAGAAAACTCAACCAAAGAAAGATGTTGGTCCCAACTTCCCTGATAATCTATAGAACAAGCTCGTAGCATATCCTCCAATGTCTGAATTGTTCGTTCTGACTGCCCATCTGATTGAGGATGAAAATCTGTACTAAAATTTAATTCAGTACCCAACGACTTCTGAAGGCCTTTCCAAAAGTTAGAAGTAAACCTGGGATCACGATCCGATACAATAGAGAGAGGAACTCCATGTAACCTGACTATTTCTTTAAGATACAAACGGGAAAGTTGATCAAGAGAGAAAGTATCTCGTATAGCAAGGAAATGAGCATATTTGGTCAAGCGATCAACAATAACCCAGATTGCATTATTACCTCGAGATGTCTTCGGTAATCCAACAACAAAGTCCATGGATATATTCTCCCATTTCCACTCTGGCACTGGTAAAGGCTGAAGCATCCCTTTCGGTAACTGTCGCTCTGCTTTAACCTGCTGACAAGTCAAACACTTCACAGTAAAATCAGCAATATCTCTTTTCATTCCATCCCACCAGTAATACTCCCGCAGATCTCTATACATCTTAGTACTGCCCGGATGAACTGAAAACGGAGAACTATGAGCTTCACATAACAACTCTCTCTTTAACTGTGAATCACAAGGCACACACAATCTCTTCCCAAATCTCAAAACACAATCATTATCAATGTTGAATTCATGCAACTTACCTTTCTGAACCAGCTCTACCTTTTTCTGCAACTCACAATCTTGCTTCTGTGCTTGCTTGATTCTATCTGATAGAGATGATCTCACTGATACCTGAAACAAAACAGAAGGACTTCCTGCACCAACAAATTCTATGCCAAAGTTCATCAAATCCTTAACCAAAGGATCACGTTCCAAACGCAACATTGTTAATGAAGCATTACTTTTTCGACTCAAAGCATCAGCCACTTTATTTGATTTTCCCGGATGGTAATGAATTGTACAATCATAATCCTTGATTAATTCCAGCCATCTCCTTTGTCTCATGTTTAACTCTTTCTGAGTGAATATATACTTTAAACTTTTGTGATCGGTATATATTTCACACTTTACTCCATACAAATGATGCCTCCAAATTTTTAAAGCAAAAACAACAGCAGCTAGTTCCAAATCATGTGTAGGGTAATTTACCTCATGAATTTTCAACTGTCGTGAAGCATAAGCAATTACCTGATCATTCTGCATTAGGACGCAACCAAGTCCTTTCAATGAAGCATCACTGTATATAACAAACTCACCATTCCTGGAAGGTAGTGCCAAAACTGGAGCATTCACCAATCTTCTTTTCAATTCCTGAAAACAATCATCACATTCTTTTGTCCAGATAAACTTAACACCCTTCCGAGTTAGCTTAGTCATTGGACTAGATAACCGTGAAAAATTTCTAACAAACCTTCGGTAATAGCCCGCCAAACCAAGAAAGCTATGAATCTCGGTTACATTTGTGGGTCTTGGCCATTCTTCCACAGCTTTTCTTTTTGCAGGATCAATAGTTATTCCATCTTTAGAAACAATGTGACCAAGGAAAGAAATTTGTTGCAACCAAAACTCACACTTGCTGAATTTAGCATACAATTTCTTTTCTTTTAAGGTTTGCAAGATAACCCTTAAATGTTTTTTATGCTCCTCTTTACTTTTAGAAAACACCAAAATATCATCAATAAAAACCACCACAAACTTATCCAAGAACTCATGGAAAATTCTATTCATTAAGTCCATGAATATAGCAGGTGCATTGGTTAGCCCAAAAGGCATTACTATAAATTCATAATGGCCATATCTCGCACGGAACGCAGTCTTCGGAATATCTGCCTCCTTTACCTTCAGCTGATGGTACCCCGATCTCAAGTCAATCTTTGAAAAAAACTGAGCTCCCTGGAGCTGATCAAAAAAATCATCGATATGAGGCAAAGGATATTTGTTCTTAACAGTGATATTATTCAAGGCTCTATAATAAATGCAAAGTCTCATAGAACCATCTTTCTTTTTAAAAAATAAAACAGGAGCACCCCATGGTGATGTTCTAGGTCTAATGAAACCTTTCTCTAATAAATCTTGCAATTGCTCCTTCAACTCTAAAAGTTCAATTTGTGCCATTGGATAAGGGGGTTTTGAAATTGTCTTAGCATCAGGAACTAAGTCAACAGTAAACTCAACTTTCCGATCTGGTATTATTCCAGGCAACTCATCAGAAAAAACATCAGGATACTCATTTACCACTGGCACATCATTAATCTGAGCAGTTACTTTATTTTCAACGACGTGTGCAAGGTAACATTCATTTCCATGTTTTACAAGTTTCTCGGCCTCTTGATATGTTATCAAAAGTAAGGGTTCATTCTTTTAAACAAACTGAAAGTCTTTCTGAAAAGAAACTTCTTTAGCTCTACAGTCAATCTTAGCATGGTAAATAGAGAGCCAATCCATACCCAGGATAACATCAAACTCTACTAGAGGTAGAACAATAAGGTTTGCAAGTAGGTTCTTTCCACAGATAAGGATAGGAAGATTCTTATAAATTCTTTTTGCCTCAACATTCCCCCCAGGTGTTTTTACCAAAAGTTCAGGAGTCATTTCTTGAGATGGTATTCCCATTTTACTAGAAAAGGTTTCAGAGATGAAAGAATGTGTAGACCCCGAATCAAACAACACACTGGCATAATCTGAAAAAACAAACAAAGTACCTGATACAACTTCATTTGATGGCCCGACATCTACTGAAGTAGTTGAAAAGGATTTCACCACCCCTTTCTGCTTGTATTCTAACTGCTTCCCATCACTCAAGCTCTTTGTCAGACACTCGTTTGCATAGTGACCCATCTCATTGTACTTATAACATTTCACTAACTGTAAATCAAATTTGTTCTTACCTTCACCTTGATCCTTTTCAGTGCAATCACGAGCCTTATGTCCCATCTTACCACATCGGTAGCACTTTCCAGAATTCAGAAGACATTCCCCAGCATGAATTTTTCCACATTTATCACAAACTGGAAACTTAGTTCTCTTACCATCAGACTTTTTTTAAGAATTCTTACCTTTCTCCTGCCACCTCGGTCTCTTCTTCTGCTGGTTGTTATAGAACACTTGGTCATCGGCAAACTCCATTTCCACCTTCTCAGCACATCGAACAAGCTTTTCATAACTTTTAAACTCTCAAGAAGCTAATGCCCTTTGATATTTTGGCTTTAATCCTGAGTAAAAATGATTGATTTTACTATCAAGGTCTCGAATAAAATTTGGAGCATACCTTGCCAATCGAGTGAACCTTTCTTCATAGGCAGCCACTGAGTCTTCCTCTTGCCTCAATTCCAAAAATTGTTTTTCCATCCTAAGTCGAACAACCTTAGGAAAAAACTTCTCAAGAAACATACCTTTGAATTCATCCCAGTCAAGAGCATCAATCTCATCAGCGTCCCTGATATTTTTAACCATAGACCACCACTGATCTGCCTCACCCTCCAAACGGTAAATAGCAAGACTAACCTTTTGATTGTCTGAACACCCCATGACATCAAAAATCTTCTCCAGTGCTTTAATCCACCCTTCAGCTAGCACATGGTTAGATGATCCTCTGAATGATGGTGGATGTTGCCTCATGAAATGTTCCACCACTGACATGTTCCTCTACGGTAGATCTGGCTGATCTCGTGCATGGATACCACCACCATTTATCGCTTGAGTCAACTGCGCCATTACTGCAACAAACTGTTCAGTTCCAATTCCGACCATTTCTGGATGCTGATTCGGAAGGTTATTTCCTTTTGTATTCCTTCCTAGTACTGCTTCCCTATTTCCTCTACGGAAAACCATTCTGAACAAACATGTCTCAGATGAAGCAACATGGTAATCTTTAAATGCTATATCATTTCAAAAAAAATAAATAAATTTGGATAATCATTTAATATAATTCTAACTCCTAAATTTATCTAAACCGACCTCTGATACCAACTATAAGGCCCCAACCTTAAACTGTTGTACCTCTCGTACCCCTCGTGGATTAATTTTCATGATCACAATCAATCTCTTATTTATCTAATCTTGTTTTAAGTGTTTTTGGATGATAGGCATGATTTCAGGTTGCCAAGGAATTGGGCCAAGAAAGACAGAAGGAAAAAGTGGACTGATTTTCAGTCCACCGGCCAACCGGTGGATGACCACCGGCCAACCGATGGAGCCTGGACAGAAGGCATCCTTTCTGTCCAGACCACCGGCCAACCGGTGTCCCATCACCGGCCAGTCGGTGGAACCCAGACAGAAGGGACAACTACTGCCTCCTCACCGGCCAACCAGTGGCCTCCTCACCGGCCAGCCGGTGGTGCCTGAGCCCGAAGGCCTCTCCTTTTTCAAAGCACCGGCCAACCGGTGGCCAAGCCCTGGTCAGCCGGTGGAGCCAGTCAAACTAGCCGTTGGACTTTTGACCAGACTTGTCCACTTGACTCCCAACGGCTTCGAAGGCCCCTCCAACGGCTCCGAAGACCCCCAAAGTCCATTTGAGGGTTCCCCCTCTATAAATAAAGGACTAAGAAGCCCCGAAAACACAAGGAAGCCCACGAGAACATTTTTGATCATTTGGAGAACCTCCGGCGCATTCCTTCAAGGAACCCCAATTGCTCCAACTCACTTCCACATCCAAGGAGCATCACCATAGAAGCTTGGGAGCGCTCTTCATCAACTCCAATCAATCCATTGGCGCCCAAGGCTTCTCCTCTTACGGTTTTTATCGTTTTATCTTTTTGAGCATCAATTTGGGTTTGTGCCTACAAACCCCCATCTCTTCCTCTCATCCTCTCTTTTGGGTTTTCACACCACCTTCAAGGTGTGAAGAGGTTAGTCAAGCCTTCCCTTTAAAAGGCTTGAGTCATAGGTGAGCTAGCCTTCACCTGTAAGAATGCTAGTGGGTTCTTGCTCAACCATTAAAAGCAAGTGGGTTCTTGCTCAACCATTAAAAGCAAGATGTAATAGGTTCTAGACTACCTTAATGTCTAGTGGGTTTCTTGCTAAAACCATTAAAAAGCAAGCGGTAGTAAATCTCTCAACGGTTGAGTTGGGATCAGAGACGTAGGCTTTGGTTTAAGCCGAACTCCGTTATCAAGTTTTGTGTCTTGCCTCTTTTATTTCCGCTGCACTTTTTACTTTGATTTTAAATTGTTAATTATTTTTTAAAAGGCAATTCACCCCCTCTTTCCATCACTCTCTCCGACCCAACAATTGGTATCAGAGGAAAAATTTGAGTAATACCCTAACCGGTTTCAAATTCTAGATCCTTTGTGATGGCTTCAACTTCTTTCGCCCCCGAAGGATATTCTTTGGGTCGTGCTCCATTCTTTGATGGAACCGACTACACTTATTGGAAAACCCACATGACCACTTTTCTTAGAAGTATAGGTTATCCTATTTATAAAATTGTCATGCATGGTTATTCTCTTTCTTCTCCCGATGAATCCAAATGGACTCAAGCCGATATTAAAAATTTTGAGCTTGATGGCAAAGCCATGAACGCTCTTCATTGCGGCCTTGATCGTAATGAATTCAATCGAGTTTCCACATGCACTTCATCTCATGAAATCTGGAAACTATTGGAGGTTACCCATGAGGGGACCAACAAAGTCAAGGATACTCGATTGGATATGTACCGTCAAGATTTTGAGTCTTTCACCATGCACCCACACGAAAATATTACTGAAATGTTTACTCGTTTTACTGACGTTTGCAATGGAAGAAAATCTCTTGGAGATGATGTTTATACAGAGATGATGGTCAAGAAGATCCTTTGGATCTTACCAAGCACATGGGCACCGAAAGTCACGACAATCCAAGAAGCAAAAGATGTCAAGAACATGCCGGTCGAAGAGCTCATCGGATCCGTCATGACATATGAGATTACCATGAGGAGGCAAGCTGAAAAGGAAGGCAAACCGATCAAAGTTCCAAAGAAAATCGCCTTCAAAGTTCAAAAAGAAGAAAGCTCCTCCTCCTCATCGTCTTCCTCTTCAAGCGGCGATTCAGAAATGGAGAATCTTGCCCGCAAAATGCACAAATTCATGAAGAAGCCCAAGAAGAAGAAATCCTGCAAGGCTCAACCCAACGAAAAATCCGAGCCCGAGGTAACATGTTACGGGTGTGGCAAGAAAGGCCATTACAAGCCCGATTGTCCACTCAACAAGAAAAAGGCCAAACAAAAGGAAAAGAAGAAGGCATTCAAGGCCACATGGAGTGATAGCTCCACATCCTCCTCCTCCTCCTCCTCAAGTGACAACGGTAAAAAAGGTCTAATGGCATTTCATGAGGTAACCTCTTCCGACTCCTCTTCCTCTAGTTCTTCAAATTCTTTTAATCATTTATCTTATGAGGATCTCCAATATGCGAGAGATCAATTGGAGGAAGGTTTTCACGAACTTTCTTCCAAATTTGTTGCTTTAAAAAAGAATTTCAAAAAACTTTCTTCTGAAAAGGAACAACTTCTCAAAGAAAAGGAAGAGTTGTCCCTCAAGGTCCAAAACCTTCCCGATGTTGATTCTATGGAATTAACAATCAAGGATTTAAGAGAATCTCTTTCCAAGTTCACCCAAGGTGAACAAAATTTGACCAAATTATTAGGTTCCCAATGCGTATCTAGAACCACCCAAGGGCTTGGATATTCCAAGCAAGCTTCCTCTTCCCATGCTCCAACTATTTTTGTAAGGGGGACCTCCCAATATAAATTCTGCAACTATTGTAAAAAACCCGGGCACTTAATTTATGAGTGCAATTGCAAAAATGCCCGGTATGGAAGGCCCAAAACTATTTTCTTTAATGATGAATTTCATAGGAGAAGACCCGCCACTAGACAAGTTTGGATTGAAAAATACCTTTTAGCGAGTCTCTCCGGGCCAAAATTTGTCTCGGTTCTAAAATCCTCTCCCCGGTGATTTGTTGTTTTTATTTAGAGGGAGTTAGGATCGTTTAAGCCTTTTTGCTTTATATTCAAAATTTTCAATTCAAAACTTTCAATTCAAATCTCAAAAATTTCAATTGGTTTAAAAAAACTCTATCTTGTTTTTCAATCTTTCCCTCAATCAAGTTTTATGCCCCGTGCTATTTTGATAATCACAAAGGGGGAGAAATTCTTGGTTGATTGGGGGAGTGATCTTTCTCTCATGCTTTGCTTTTCTTTTCAATTCATCTTTTAAAGCATGCCTTTCATTTCAGTCTTTTTACATTACTTGTTTTGGTGATTGTTATCATCAAAATAGGGGGAGATTGTTGTAACTCTCGTACCCCTTGTGGTTTAATTTTCATGATCACAATCACTCTCTTATTTATCTAATCTTGTTTTAAGTGTTTTTGGATGATAGGAATGATTTCAGGTTGCCAAGGAATTGGGCCAAGAAAGCCAGAAGGCAAAAGTGGACTGATTTTCAGTCCACCGGCCAACCGGTGGATGACCACCAGCCAGCCGATGGAGCCTGGACAGAAGGCATCCTTTCTGTCCAGACCACCGGCCAACCGGTGTCCCATCACCGGCCAGCCGGTGGAACCCAGACAGAAGGGACAGCTACTGCCTCCTCACCGGCCAACCGGTGGCCTCCACACCGGCCAGCCGGTGGTGCCTGAGCCCGAAGGCCTCTCCATTTTCAAAGCACCGACCAACCGGTGGCCAAGCACCGGTCAGCCGGTGGAGCCAGTCAAACTAGCCGTTGGGCTTTTGACCAGACTTGTCCACTTGACTCCCAACGGCTCCGAAGGCCTCTCCAACGGCTCCGAAGACCCCCATAGGCCATTTGAGGGTTCCGCCTCTATAAATAAAGGACTAGGAAGCCCCGGAAACACAAGGAAGCCCACAGGAACATTTTTGATCATTTGGCGAACCTCCGAAGCATTCCTTCAAGGAACCCCAATTGCTCCAACTCACTTCCACATCCAAGGAGCATCACCATAGAATCTTGGGAGCGCTCTTCATCAACTCCAATCAATCCATTGGCGCCCAAGGATTCTCCTCTTACGGTTTTTATCGTTTTATCTTTTTGAGCATCAATTTGGGTTTGTACCTACAAACCCCCATCTCTTTCTCTCATCCTCTCTTTTGGGTTTTCACACCACCTTCAAGGTGTGAAGAGGTTAGTCAAGCCTTCCCTTTAAAAGGCTTGAGTCATAGGTGAGCTAGCCTTCACCTGTAAGAAGGCTAGTGGGTTCTTGCTCAACCATTAAAAGCAAGTGGGTTCTTGCTCATCCATTAAAAGCAAGCTGTAATAGGTTCTAGACTACCTTAAAGTCTAGTGGGTTTCTCGCTAAAACCATTAAAAATCAAGCGGTAGTAAATCTCTCAACGGTTGAGTTGGGAGCAGAGACGTAGGCTTTGGTTTAAGCCGAACTCCATTATCAAGTTTTGTGTCTTGCCTCTTTTATTTCCGCTGCACTTTTTACTTTGATTTTAAATTGTTAATTATTTTTTAAAAGGCAATTCACCCCCCTCTTGACATCACTCTCTCCGACCCAACATAAACCTTACTTAATCTTGAGTTATTACAAGATTACACATTGAGGATCTTTTCGGGTTTAGAGTTTTAGAGAATTAGATCATAAAACTTGCATTACATTCCACATATAAACAAAGTGGTTACATAAAGATAGTATTCTTCATTCCCATCAATGGAAACACATTTAAAATAAAACATGGATTATTTCTTGACACATCCTTGACTCTATCATCTTATCATGTACCTTTCCCTTGACCTGTGAAAAACATTTCAAAAAACTTGGGATGAGAATAAAAACTCAGTATGGGTTATAAAAAAAACATGGAAAGGAAACATGAGTTCATATATACATAAGAATGAAATCATACTTTACCCATAAAACATAGGCACTTTAACATACCTCATAAAATCATGAATAAATCATAGAAATCATAAGACATAAAGGTAACTTGAGGCATTCATAGCATTCTTACGTAGGGAGTAACCCTCTTGGTTACGTTTGGAATACCCATCAAAGTATATTCCCTAAATCTCTTCGGAGAAACCTTAACGTTTCACTCCTTCGCGTTACCCAATGCATTGGAGAGCTATATCGGGCTCACCCGCCCTTAGTTAATCACGGAACCACCCATCTTCATAATAATGCCCAAGAACCATAACATAATCGTATCACATAAAACATCCATAAAGGAAACATAAAATTTCCACATTTCAATCACAAGATATCAATACAACACAAAAACATTGTGAAAACCATTTTCAATACCAAAATAAAAGAAAAGTAAAACATGGTATTTTTTTTTTCTTTTAAAAAGAAGGTATGGCTTGTAGAGGAAGTCGAAACTCAAATAACGGTCACGACGACGGAGAAGTCGTTGTCACCGCATACGTACGACAAAAACATTCCCTTTTTGTCATTTAGTAAACGCTTCTTATAAAAAAGATTCCTTTTGAATAAACGTAAAAGTCAAAGGGATTTATACACCGTATAAAAGAAAGTTGTGTATAAAATAAAATATGCCTCAATGAAAGGAGATTGAGACGAAGTCCCATACCTCGTATCCGACTTGACCCGACCGTTATTTAATCTCCTGAATAATAAACTTGAGTAAATATCTACTTGATTAAGAATATTTTTCAAGTTCATTATTCATTTTATACCATGTTATGAACATCATGTAATCATTTAAGTTAATAATGTTCATTTTGTCGGTATTTGGTTCTTAAGTCAAAAATAGACTTCTTACACTTACATGTTGTTAATTTGGTCATAGGTTCGTTATATCCAGAATGTTATTAATGATTTGGATAACATATATATCATATATATTTATCATATACATGTATTTTTAATATTACATCACATTTAGAGGTAAGAAATGAAATGCACCGTTCATGGAGACGGTAAGCCGTACGTACGCATGAACACTACTTCCATTTCTATTTCATATTTTCTGGAATGGAATCATAATGATATAAGAGTATATTATAATTCCAGTATAATGACATATATAATATAATTAACTTTATCCTTTACACATCCCACATATGGTATTAACGAATCAAATCACTTTCAGGGGGCGGTAGTCCGCACTTCCTAAAATGAAGATATCGTGTTTACCCATAATGGAAACCATAAAGGTATTCCCAAAATGAAAAAAACAGAAGCTTACGGAAAACATAAACATATTATATATCATATATAAAAATAGTGACATCATAATGGCCACCTTTGAAGGTATTAAATGAGTATTGAACAATCATCGTTTCGGGAGGCAGAATTTCGACATCCACGGAAACCGTATGTTCTTTAAACATTTGATGTAGTTGTGTGAGAGTGTAGCTCAAATAAATCTTATAACAACATCATAGTATATTGAAGATACTGGTGTTGTTACAAAAGAAGTAAATAAAAAGATTTTAGGGGGTTGGAGAAGCAAAATAAAACAAATGAACATGAGAGAATTGATTACCTTTAAAAGTGTAACTCCTTTTGATTTGAGCCTAAAGGCTTCCTTTGAAAGGATTCTGCCCAAAGGGAATCCTCTATGATGAGTAGAGGGATGTTGAGAGAGTAAATGGGCAGGGGTTGGCCGAGCCAAAGGCTTGAGGAGTGTGTGAAATGAGGTAGAGGTGGGGGCCTTTTATAAGAGGAGAGGAGGGGCACTTTTGGAAAGTAAAGAAATATTACTTTATTTGAAAATGTGTTTTGGTTTTAAAAGGTCCCACATTGATATAATTCGTGGATAAGGTGATAAGGGTTCGAAATCCACTCATTAAATTGGTTTTGGACATGTGTAGTTCATATATTTTACAATATCTTTCCATTTTATTTAAATCGTCAAATAATGATGTCATCGCTGTATCATTATTATGTCATAAATAATTTAATTTATTTAATGTCTAAAAATTATAAAAAAAATACTATGATTTATAAAATCTTTTTAGCTTTCCAATGACTATTTATAATCAAAAATCTGATCTTTATAAGCCCACGTAAAAATTGTTTTCGTAAAACATATTATGTTTGTGTCATTTTTACTTTTACATTAAATAAAAAGTTTTTTTATCATTTCCCAACAAAAGTGGATACATGGGGTCCCCAAGTTGACCCATGGCTTTTATTGGTCGGCCATGACAAAAACAATAAGTTTGGGACATGTGTCTAGGTCATTTCATATTATTAAAGCATTATTTATACCTTAAACTACCCTAATTACCACTAATCGCGATTAAAAACTTAATAAGTTACTATTCACCAAAAAATTATTTTAATCCCATTGAACCACATTTTACTTCTTAATGACAACCATGAATGTCGGATTTTTTAAATTCATAACACAAAAGTGGCAAAGTTCCATTTAATCGAAAAATCAGTTTCTTTAACTACCACTTAGTGGTTTCACTATTCATCAAAAATTGAAGTTTTTCAGAAAATTACCAAAAATTCACCCTAAGATATATTTGATATTCCGAATTCAAAAATGAAGTCTATTTTACAAAATTCAATACATATAAGTCAAATTAATTAATTTAATAATTAATTCACGATGCCAGAGCAAATAGCGTGTTTTTACAAAACAACAAGTATCAAAAGATTGACACCAGTTTAAGTCTAATTTCAAAGTGAAATTGATTCCAATGACCACCATTGGATAAAATGATAAAAATATATTCATATTACACGTTAAGACCAATTCAAAAGATAATATAATCATATAAATAAATTAGATTAAAAAATAGTTTTGATGTAAAATGCAGTATTTTTCACTATTCATTAAAAAATGAACATTGTCAGAAAAATACCAAAAATTCACACAAAGTAAATTTTGATATCCCAATCATAAAGAATAAGTTTATTTTGACAAACATAGTTTATAAAATTGTCAAAATATATATTCAAAAATGGTTTGCCATCAAAAGGCAGTAAAACAATCTTTTAAGAATATTAGTGTATTCCATGCATAAGATTGTATTTATTTTCATTTTAAGCCTCTATAACACTATCTTAATCATTAATAGACATAGATAAAAATATCTATTATTCATTACTTACTTGGGATGTTACAAAGTTACTTAAATCTTTTTATTGATGATTATTGTATAATGGCATGTGTGATGTTTATGTAGTTTAAACAAGATGTGACTGACTATATGAAGAGATATCTTAAAAGAGTTTATAATAAAACTAACTGCACAATCAATATATTAAGATATTAAAATGGAAAATAATATATATCTATTAAATTTTAAACTTACTTCTAAAACATGGGATCAATAATTTTGTGTCTTTAGAGACAAAAACTCAAAAAATGTGGTCGTTGAATGTAGAAATCGACAGGTGAATAATTTGGCCAAACTATGATGATTTAGAGTTGTGATTCTCATTATTACTGGAAAGTGGATATTCAGGTCGTGATGTACACTCAAAGTCAAATAGGTATTAGTCTAGGAGAAGACATGACACTATATGAGATATTTGGTGTAAGGTATCACTCTCTAAAGTATTTTTTGTGTTCTTGGATGTAAAAGATTCATCCAAAACAAAGATGGGAATTAAGGTAATTATGGTGATGCTATAGATGAAGGAATATTCCTTGGATACTAACTGATGTTTAAAGAGTATAAATGATACAAGTATTATCCAAGAAATATTTTTCATAGAAATGATTCCAATATCATTGAGGAAAAATTTATGAATAACTCATGGAGATCTTATGTTGATATTGAAGATGAATAAGAAAGTGGGAACAATAAATAATCAAATACAGAAATTGTTGAAGGCTAACCAAACATTCTGGGTTCACCAAATACTGATGATTCAAAACTAGAATCATAAGAGGAAGCCATTACTAAAGAAACTATACTAGAACCTCACATGAGAAACATAAGATCATAATTTTATTAATCCAAAATAATTAAGGATTCGACAACAACTACACATATAAGGATAGTGAGGAATGAAGAACATTATTCTCTACTATTAATCATGGAAACAACAACATTTTAGAATTAGTGAAGGATTAATCATTATTTAAGTCCATTAATGGAGATATGGATCAATTTGAAAAAAAACCAAAATTGACATCCTATTAAGAGTCCATAAAATCACTATGTGATTGGAACAAAGTGGATATTTAAAAACAAAGTCGATGAGATAGGAAATGTGATAAAAAATAAGGTGTTCTGGGTGAGTAAAGGATATCCATAGATTTAAGGAATTAATGTTGGATGAAATTTTTCTCGAGTAGCTTGACTAGAGTCTATTAAGACCTTCCTATCCATGGAAGTTCAAATAGGTTAAAAATTTTATCAGATGGATGAAAAAACAACTTCTTTAAATAGTGTTCTTCATGAAGAAGTATATATTGAAAAAACAATGAGTTTTCTGATTGTAAATGATGAAATAGAGGTATATAGATTGATGGAGACTCTTTATGGTGTAAATCAAGAACCACACACATGGAATTCTTGACTGGATTCTTATATGAATAAGACACACTTTAAAAATGGTGGTTTTGACCATAATCGATTTGGAAATTATTCTTTGGGAGGTCAATTTATGGTTCTTATATATGTGGATGACATTATATTTTGAAGAATAAAGAATGGATTAGTGGAAGAATTTTCTAATCATAGGAGATAAAAATTTGAAATATCCAAGAATTTTGAACTCAAATACTATTTGGGGCTTCAAGTGATTCAAAAGAAAGAATACACCTTAATTTATTAGAAAATGTTTTCTAGAGAGATTCTGAATAAATTAAACATTAATAATTCCAAACCAATTTAAACACCTATTGTTGTTTGGAAAAAACTTGGGAATCATGCTAATTGTAAATATGTGGATCCCACCTTGTACCGGAGGATTATTGGATGTTTTTTGTATTTAACTACAATATAACCATATATCATCTTCGTAACATGTTTAGTGGATTTATTCGAATGTAATATAAAAGGAATATAATTTTATAGTAGTTAAAATAATCATGAGGTATATTCATTAAACTATAACTTTGGATTATATTTTGAAACGCCAAAGAATAATGTATTTTCAGAATTTTATAATGATGAATTTACTAGAGATGTGGTGGATTGAATTTCCACATTTGGGGGTTAATTATTTATTGGAAAAAAATATGTGCGTTT